>CAKNYM010053347.1:470112-484969 GCA_932195095.1 Andricus curvator | reverse complement strand
TATTGTGAATCGGTGAATAATAAACTGGCCGTTTTCAATATTCTTTAAGGTATCTATCATTGATTATGAATTCCAACCGTAGGGGAAATCAGTGCGAGGTAGATAGAAAAACATTTGAAATCATAAAATTGATAAATGATAAACAAGTGTAGGAAGTATTATATACCACATTCAAGATGGAACATTTAAACCGTACATATGTTTAAAGTAGTATTATGTTGGCTTCTCTCAAGTATTGTTTTGTTTCGTGCTATGAATTGGTCAATAATAATCAACTGGATCTTTTGAAAAATCTTCTGGGCATCTATCATCAATTATAGATTCAAACCGTAAATATTAAAAGTAGTATCGTATTGGCTTCTTTTAAGTATTTTTTTGTTCAATATTGTGAATTGGTCAATAATAAACTGGATGTTTTGAATATTCTTCTGGACATCTATCGTCAAATATGGATTCAAACCGTATATGTTAAGGGTAGTATCATGTTAGCTTCTTGTAAGTATTGTTTTGTTGAATATTGTGAAACGGTAAATAATAAACTGGATATTTTGAATATTCTTTAAGATATCTATTATCAATTGTGGATTCAAATCATAGGGAAAATCAGTACGTGGTGAATGGAAAAACGGTTGAAGTTATAAAATTGATAAATGATGAACAAGTGTAGAAAGTATTATACATATACCCGCAATTAAAGATGAAACAGTCAAACCCTATATGTTAAAGGTAGCATCATGTTAGCTTCTTACAAGTAATTTTTTGTTCCGTACTATGAATCGGTCAATAATCAACTGGATCTTTTGAATATTCTTCTGGACATCTATCATCAATTATGGTTTTGAACCGTATCTGTTAAAGGTAGTATCATGTTGGCATCTTGTATTGTTTTGTTCCATATTGTGAATCAATAAATAATAAACTAGATGTTTTGAATATTCTTTAAGATATCTATCATCAATCATGGATTCAAACTGAAAGGGTAACCACCAGTACGGAATGAAGAGAGAAACTTTTGAAGTCATAAAGTTTTGATAAATGATGAGCAAGTGGAGAAAGTATTATATGTCAACTTAAAGCTTGAACATTTAAATCGTATAATGTTGAAGGTAAGAATCATGTTGGCATCTTGCAAATATTGTTTTGTTCCCTACTATGAATCGGTCAATAATCAACTGGGTCTTCTGAATATTCTTCTGGACATCTATCATCAATTATGGATTGAAATCGTATATGATGAATGAAGTATCATGTTGTCATCTTGTAAGTATTGTTTCGTTCCATATTATGAACTTTTGAAGTCGTACAATTGATAAATGATAAACAAGTGGAGAAAGTATCATATACATAATTAAAGCTGGAACATTTATTTCAAAGATAGCCATACCATCATATGAATTGTATTAGCCGTTTATCCTATGTTTTATACTTTTGTAAGATGTTGCAATTTTATTCAGGTGTTACTCTTTTGGTACGAAGTGTATATGTACATTTTGAGCGTTTTCTATCAATTGTTGCAGCACTTAGTATATAAGTTAATGAAACAGTATAGCAAAAATGTCATTCAAAAATTTTCTTTCATTTATACAGTGATTATTTTGCGATCGTTATAAAAATTGTACGAGCTTCAAACTGTGATGATTGCAATAATTATTATTACAATCATTGCTACCAGCTATCAAGGACAAAAAAAAATACGAATAATTTAACTTGTTTATGTTGGTCAAATCCCTGAACCGAAAAAATAAGCTATCAATGATTAAAATTCCACCATTTTCCAAAAATTGTCAAAAGCGACAGTAAAAATGAATTCTATTACAAAACCTGTTATCAATATTAATTATTTTTTCTAAGTTTCAACATTTTTCATGGGAAGTAATGTTTTTTCTTTAATAAAACATGACTAATGATAACATTTTAATCCTTAATATCATAGAAAACTTTTTTTTTCTCCAGAGACTTGATATTTGGCAGAACTACCTTAAGTAATGAAAATGTTTTATTCGACATTACGTGTATATTTTATATCTATATATTTTATAAACAAATGTCCTCTATGAACATTCAAAATAATTTTAATCTTGAGAAGATTAAAATTTTTTTTTAACTAAATGTGGATTTTTTAAGATTTCGGAAAAATGAAGCTCTTGCAGAATTTTGAGAGGTTTCAAAAAAATAAGTTTTCTTCCGATTTCTAAGTAAATTATAAATGATTTTTCATTTTGAAAAATGACATTTCAAATGATTTCTAGAAATGTCAAAAAAAATTTAGCAGACTTTGAAGCAATTTTGTTAATTTTGAAAGATTTTTCAAAAATGTTAGGAAAAATTCGAATAATTTAAAAAGATATTTGGAAAGTTTGAAAAAAAATACAAAAATAATTTGAATTTTTCAAGATTAAAAAAATTTAAAGACAAATTTAGATTTTTAAGCTTTCGAAAAAAAAATTGAAACTTTTAAAGGATTTTAAAAAATTTGAAGATAATGAAAATAAAGTCTCAAGATTCCTGGGAAAATTTCATATGATTTTGTATTTTGTAAAATTAATTTTAAGAAAATATTTAACAAGATTCTTAAAGATTTCAAAAGATTCCCAAAATTGTCAAGGAAGAATCTGGAAGATTTTCAAACATTTTTTTCATTTTGCAGAATTTTCAAAAAAAAAATGAAGAAATTTGGAAATTTAGCTTTTTAGACCCCTATGCTAGAAGCTTTTCTCCTAGACCAAATTCCCTCGGAAATGGCTCAAATTTGAGCTCCTGGCATGTATAATTGCGATGAAGAATCAAATTAACTGCGTTATATTATTCCTTTTTTTAGATTAATGATTCAAAAGGAGGAAAATTAAGAAATTCAGATTTTTGGATTTTTAGACAACTATGCTAGAAGCTTTTCTTTTTGTCCGAATTCTCTCAGGCATGGCTCAAATTAAAGCTCTGGGCATGTAAAATTACTATTTTTACACGAATATTAAAAAAAAAAAAAAAAATGAAGAAATTTAGAAATTCGGCTTTTTAGACCCTTACCCTAAAAGCTTTTCTCTTAGTCCAAATTCCCTCGGAAATGTCTCAAATTGAAGCTCCTGGCATGTAGATTTGCGATAGAGAATCAAATTTACTTTGTTATATTATTCCTTTTTTTATATCAATTGTTCAAAAATAAGGAAAATGATTAAATTTGGCTTTTTAGACCACTATGCTGGAAGTTTTTCTTTTTGCCCGAATTCTCTTAGGCATGGCTCAAATTGAAGCTCTCGGCATGTAAAATTACGATAAAGACTAAAATTCACTATGAAATATACTTCTATTTTTATCCTAATGCTCGAAGAAAAAAAAGGAAAATTAATAAATTTGGAAATTCGGCTTTTTAGACCCCTATGCTAGAAGCTTTTCTCTTAGTCCAAGTTCCCTCGGGAAAGGCTCGAATCGAAATTTAAAAAAACATTCAAATTTGTTCAAATCTGACCTGTCGAGCAGTGTGATGCAGTGTTTTAACGGGCCCAATTCAGATTTATGAGTTCAATTTGCAGCTACATACTTCTTATAGAAGAAAGAGCTAGGTGGCAATTAAGTACTCAGTTGAGTATTAGTAGGTATAACACACGATACGATCGTTCGTATAGTCAAAAAAAGTGCTTTTTGACACACTGTCTGACAGTGTGACACAGTTTCTGAACGGCCCCAATTGAGATTTAGGAGTACAATTTGCAGATACTTCCCATGTAAGGAGGAGCTAGATGGCAATTAAGTTCTCTGAATGAGTATTAGCGGGTATGACACGCGATGAAAATGATTCGTCTAGTCAAAAAAGTTGTTCTTGGGCACAGTGTGTGACACAGTGTTTGAACGGCCCCAATTCAGATTTAGGAGTACAATTTGCAGATACTCAATATGTTTGCTCGATTGTATGCGCTGTAATAATTTTTTTTGTTTTACTCTTTTCAGGATGTCAATGTGCGGGGGCAGGAATGAGCTAGGTGGCAATTAAGTGCTCTGGATGAGTGTTAGTAGGTATTACACGCGATGCGATGGTTCGTCTAGTATATTGCCTGTGGCTTGGACAACGGTTGACAATCGATTATTCGTATTGCATCGGAAAATACCAGTTCTGTTGATGCTACATACTTTCCCGAATGGCTGCCGATAATATAGGATAGGAGACGACAAGGGATGGGATTGGCCATCCGTACTTGGATGACTCCTTTATTTTTAATCTTCGCTTTAAATCAACGCAGAACGAACGCGGTCTCTGTCGCGTATATTTGCAAATATCGATTCTGAAAAGCGCCGAACAATGGCCTTATTTTCTGTTTTCAATACCTATTGTCAGTCGTGCCGGTCGTCCTCGTCGACGACGTCACTGATCCCACTGGGTAACGCGTACAGGGAAGGAGATGTCCAAATCGATTTTCAATTGTCTCAAAACCTTTTTCATTCTCCTCAGTCCTCACTTTCTGCTAATAAGGATATAAAGCGAGCCATTCATTTCGGCCATTCATTAATTGAGGTCAACTCCATGTCCACAATGATGAAGGAGGAAATTCAATTATTTATTAAAATAGAAGTTGATTTACTCAAGATGGAAAGATAGATGGAGATATATCCAGGTGCATAAACGAGGGTAGGTCGGTTATCGGAAGTGAAGGAGCTATTATCAGAAGTAAAAATATGACAAAGCCAAAATTGCAAAATATAATTTTGTACTTGGACCCACTGTGCTGAACGTAGCGAAACCTGGACAGACCGCTGACCAAGAGAAGAATAAGAGTGAAATTACCAGGGTTGGCATCATGGACATAGGAATAGACATGTCGTAGCGGGGTTAAAGGAACGAGCAGGGCGGTCTACCGTCTTGGTGTACTAATGTGATATTGCAAGAGAAAGGGCAAATTGTTCTCCTTCTCTCACTTACTTCCCATGCTTTTGCAGACCAACATGGTCGACTTCCCCTTCTAACTTATCAATCCCCGCGCCCAAGCTAGAAATCATGCGGCTGGCCTTCTTCTATCCCTATGTCCATGGTAGGAATGCAACTCTTGTAGAATATATGCGGCAAACCGTAATGGAGAAAGGTACTAATGAGAGAATTCTTAACGAATGTGGTGTAGAGGAAACACTATTTGACAAGAGTGAAAGAAATTTGTTGAGATGGTTTTGTCATGCTGAAAGAATGAGCGGAGAACGGTTGACGAAACATGTGTATTCAAGTAAAGTTAATGGCAGCGTAGCCAGAGGCAGACCGAGGAAAGAGTGGTGAGAATGTGCGACATGATATGAAGTGTCACATCAGAAGCACAAGAACTTGCATGAAAAGATGTAAGAAGGTAACTGGTAGAGGAAGCAAAAGTTGTTTACCAGAATTGGCATGTTTGGAGCTAAATTGTTAAGAACGTACTGTATGAAGAAGTGTGAGCGGAGTGATACACGCCTGAAATGAATGAATTCGGATACTAATAGGCCCTCGTGGAGAGCATTGCTTAGTGGATGTGATGAGAGTCAATAGTGTGGATATCACAATGGAATTATCATAGTCAGAGAGATTGATCAGCGACTCGTGTCAAAAGGGTGTTCCAGAAAGAACGTGTTGCTCAAATAAGCAACACGGGAATTCTAGATTGATCTAAAATTTATCCCTTCTCCTACACATCCCTAACATTCTTTTAACATATGTATGTATACCATTAAGCCATTTCCCTTTCAGGGTAGGCGTGACACTACCCGATTCGGGTAGTGTTTCTAGGTGGATAGTTTTCTTGTAGTTATAAATAACTACAAGTTTGGGTTCACCACACCCACGATGTGCCAACAGCACTCAGTATTCTTAAATGGTCACCCATCCAAGTACTAACCGCGTCCAACGTTGCTTAACTTCAGTGATTGGATTCCATAATCCCCGGCAGTATAAGGAGGCTTAAATTTAAAGACAATACTATATAGAAAAATTATCATAATATTTCTTAGGTCATTTTACTTTTAGTTGAATCGTATGAATGAAAAAGAAAAATTTTAATTGTTTCCTTTGATGAATTTTCCAAATTTTTGACTGAATGGTTTTCAAATTTTTTTTGTAAACCCTTCTTATTGGTACAAAAGTGAAAGAGCAATCCCGGAAATCCAAAAAAGATTTGTATTTTTCTGGAAAAACACAAAATTAATCAGAAAATAAGAACTGCATTATACTGAAAGAAATTTAAATTGATCAAAGATTTTGTTAATGTTACGGGCTAGAGCTTACAATTTTGATCAGATTTAAGAATGTTTATTTTTAAATGAAGGTAAATCAAAATTCAAAAAGTTTCGTGAAAGCAAATTTTTAAATCTTTTTCTATTTTTTTTTTCTATTTAACAGCAAAGTTGACATTTCTTAATTTTCTTTATAAACGATCCGATTTCATTGAAACTACTTACGTACAACGTCATGATATTAGTGAAGACACTCATAAATAGTGTCTGAAAGGTTGCAACATTAAAAAAAAAAATTATATAAACAAATTTTATAGCCATTTCACGTTCTAAACAGTTCTTTCCTTTAACAAAATTGATACAAGATTTGTCCGCACTGAATAATATGCACGATTTTTGAATACCTGGTAACAAATCTTAATTTTTGTTTCTTTTATGAAAAATTTTGTTTTTTACGAAATCGACTGTAAGTGACTCAGAAAGAAATTTTGTCAAAGCCAGAATTGACAGTATATATTTTTTTAATTATTGCTCACTCTTGAAAAATTATGGAATTGCAGATTTTTTAGTAAAATTTTTTATAAAAAATATAAATTGTACCTCATTGATAAAATAACAAGAAAGCTATACGGCCAAATTATTTAGAGTTGATTCCGTGAAAAAACGAAATCAGGCAGTTGAAAATTAACGCATATCTGTATTTGTTGATAAAATTGATTTAATTAAATAACAAATTATGTTGCCTGATAGTCTTCTTTCCTAAATTATTGGCAGTCGATTTTCCGGTTAAAAATTCACGAAAATTTGTAGTTGTTAATCGAATTTATTCAAACAATTATTATTACACATTATTTATTTTCAACAAATTTTTTCATCCATTTTTTTAAAGAAAAAAGGTCTTTGGAGCACGAAATGGGTAACGTATGAATTTGTTTATTTAATTTTAATGAATTTCACTAATTGTTGCATAATTTTAATATTCAACAGTTAATCGATTTGTAATATTAGAATAGTAAGAATAAAAAATTTCTATAATTAACACTAAAATTATAATACGTTAAACAAATTTTTTTCATTAATAAATTATAAATGTTTGAAACGAATTTTTTTATTTTTAATGTTAATTGTTCGAGCTGGAAAAGGGAAGGGGGAAGTTCTGTCACAGAACAACAAACTTTTTGGGCCTCCCCCGAATGATATCTTACTTTTGGACTAAAAAGAAGATTTTCTAAAAGGTTTCAAACCATTTAATATCAAATTCCAGAAAGTTATCAAGGTAAACAATTACCAAACAAATTCATTGCCCGCTGTAACATATTAAATAATTTAGGGACAAATTTAAATTGCTCTTTGTCACTTAAATTTTAAAACTCGGTGGATGTGTTACTCACCACTCACCACTTGACTCTCGATTCTGACTGAATAATATACTTTTGCAAAAATTTCTCCATAACAACAATTTTCACTTAAGCTAAATAGACTATTTAAATACAAAAATAATTGATTTCTAATGTCTTGATTCATAATTACTCAATTTCAAATAATTATAATTAGAAATCTGTACATGTTAAAAGCTAAAATCTTTTAACATTTTTAGTAAGATTCTTATAAATGTTTCAAAATAAAGTATTAACTTTGCATTTTGAAGGCCCCTGTATCAATTTTTAGGGGAAATTATGGGAGGGGGAGGAGGGGAAGTGAGGGGACATCATAGGAAAGAAAGTAGAGGAAGTGAGAGAACATCAGGGGAAGGGAAATAGGATAAGTCAGGGAAAATGACGAGAGGGAAAGTAGTGAAGTAGGGAAGTAGGGAAAATGAGGGAAGGTAAATTAGGGGAAATGAGAGGAGGTGAGGGCAAGCAGGGAAAATGAGAGAAGTGGAAGTAGGGAAAGAGAGGCAAAATAAGGGCCAGGGAAGTAGAAGTGGGAGAAATGAGAGAAAAAACTAGGAGTGGTGGGGAGGGTTAGGGAAGTGAGGAAGAGGGAAATGAGAGAAATAGGGAAAGTGGCGGAAAATGAGAGGTCGGGAAGTGGCGGGAAATGATAGGTTGGAAAGTGCGGGGGCATCATGGGAAGGAAAGTAGAGGAAGTAAGGGAACATTAGGGGAGGCTAAATAGGAGAAGTCAGGGAAAATGACGCGAGGGGAAGTAGAGAAAATGAGGAGAGGGGAAGTAATGAGGAAATGAGGAAAGGTAAATTAGGGGAAATGAGAGGAGGTGAGGGCAAGTAGGAAAAATGAGGGGAGTGAAAGTAGAGAAAGTGAGCGAAAATAAGAGTCGGGAAAGTAGAAGTGGGAAAAATAAGAGAAAAAACTAGGAGAGGTGGGGAGGGCTAGGGAAGTGAGGGGTAGGGAAACGAGAGAAGTAGGGAAAGTGGCGGAAAATGAGAGGTTGGGAAGTAGCAGGAAATGATAGGTTGGGAAGTGAGGGGGCCTCATGGGAAGGAACGTAGAGGATGTAAGGCAACATTAGGGGAGGCTATATAGGAGGGCAGGGAAAATGACGAGAGGGGGACTAGGAAAGTAGAGAAAATAAGGGGAGAAGAAGTAATGGGGAAAT
The DNA here is from genome assembly GCA_932195095.1 of Andricus curvator. Lineage (NCBI taxonomy): Eukaryota > Metazoa > Arthropoda > Insecta > Hymenoptera > Cynipidae > Andricus > Andricus curvator. The sequence continues at coordinate 476,230 of CAKNYM010053347.1, read as the reverse complement.
GAAGGAAGGTAAAGTAGGGGAAATTAGAGAAGGTGAGGGCAAGTCGGGAAAATGAGAGGAGTGGATGTAGGGAAAGTGAGGGAAAATATGGGTCAGGGAAGTAAAAGTGGGAGAAGGGAAGGAAAAAACTAGAAGACGTGGGCAGGGGCAGGAAAGTGAGGGGTAGGGAAATGAGGGAAATAGGGGAAGTGGCGGGAAACGAGAGGTTGGGAAGTGAGGGGATATGTGGGTTAAATAAATAGGGGTTGGAGAGTGTTGGCTCGTAAAATAAGGGGGGGGGGTAGATGATGAAGAAGTTGGGGAAGGGAGGGGAGAAGCGAAGCCTATAGTACAGGAAGTGGAATTAGGAAGAAGAGGGGAAATAGGGTAATTTAGGGGGAATAGGGGAAGTAGGGGAGGGAAAGTATGAAAGGGGGAGGCTTAAACGACTCAAACAACGTCTCAATAGGCTATAAAACACTTTTTTGTAATCAAACGGCGCCTACTTTGACTAATTTTTGAAATAGGGAACAAATTTCCTTCAATCTCAACTGAAAAAAATACGATCTAATTTGAGAAACTTTTGCAATGAAATATGTTTTTGGTCATTCAGTAATCTGCGACGATATAATTTACTCTACAGCGGATGAGATTGAGCCTAATTGAATTAATCGAATAAATTTGCTGGTAATATGCAATAATTAAGTTAATTGAAAAGAAGTTTATAGATTCAATATTTCCGTAATTTCATTCATTCGGTGAAATATTATTCGCTGTAAAAAAATCCAGAATTCACTGCTGGACCTTTAGAAAATTATGAAATAAAGTTATAAATAATGTTAACCTCGAAATAATGATTTTCAATTATTATTGAGTTTTTATAACATTCTTTATATTGCATTTTTATAATTTATTGAGAGCGAATTTATTTTTGTGCTTAATAAAGAAAGATAAATGGATTAAATAGAAGCACTGGTAATAGAGTATGATCAACAAGTTTATAGTCTATTAAATCTTGTAGAGAACAGTTTGAATTCTTGTAGCATTTCGTCAACTGGTTAAATTTTTATTGTTACATAAAATTGCACGTACACATGAAAATTCTTTAAAATTTGTTTAAATGCATTCAAGCCCATTTACTAAATATATTATCCTAAATAACAAAGATTAAAATCACATGAAGTTGTGTAAAATAAGTTTCGAAATTTTATGTATAGAATAATTAGAATCCGAGTAGTAAATAAAATCGAGGTAGATTGACGTAAATAATTTTTATTTTTATAGAATGTTTATGTGAGAAAAATAAACGTTTTGTTCTCTCTTAAAATTTTTGCGTTGAGAATAAATATTTTTCTTTAAAAAAATTATTTAACTTTGATACAAAATATACTTTTTGTAGAAAATTTTCGACTTTCCATAACTTTCTGGAAATGATTTCAAACCTATGATATGAGAAACCTGTAATACAGAAATCTTGTAGGTAAAAGAATCCGAATCAAATATAATCTGCTAAAATTACTGTGACATTATATCAATCGATTATATCAAAGTACAAGCCATGTGAAACATATAATAGATACAATTTTCTTATACCATGTTAGGCAACATTGCTTGATGGCAAAATTAGAGTTATTTATTTTAATGAGCTAACTTTACGCGGTAAAGATTTTTAGAAATTACTGATGAGTTATCAGTTCTAACTAGATATTTCATCAGGTAAATTTCGATAATTTAGGTCATTGGTTTCAAAGTAACCATATTCAGCAAAATCGATATTCGGACGTAATATCTGGGACACCTAACTATAAGGCTACATTTGTAGTTATTATCTAGTTTTTATCCGTAAAATCTAGATATTAGAATAGTTGAATTTTCAAGCAAAAGAGAGAAACTTTCAACAAAATACTTGAATTTTCAACCGAATAGTTGAATTTACAACTAACAAAGATGACTTTTCAACCAAATGGGCGAATTTTCGAACAAAAAAGATTGAACTATAACCACAAGCAGTTGAAATTTTAAACAAATAATTCAATATTTGAAAAAAATACTTTTTAACAAATTGTTTAAATTTTCGTTTCGCAAAGATTAATTTTCAACCAAACAGTTGCACTTACAACCAAATAGTTGAACTTTAAAGCAAAGGAACGAATTTTCAACAAAGTGATGAAATTTTTAACCAAATAGTTAAATTTTCATCCTACAAAGATAGAAATTTTCAACCAATTTATGAAATTATGTAACAAAAAAGATAAAAATTTAACCAGAAACAGTTGCATTTTAAAACAAATAGTTGAATATTCGAAAAAAACGTGACTTTTTAACAAAATCGTTGAATTTTCAACTTACAAAGATTATTTATTTTCAACTAAATAGTTGAAGTTGCAGGAAAAAATTGCTCATCAACCAAACAGTTGCATTTACAACAAAATAGTTGAATTTTCTAGCGAAAGGGACGTATTTTTAACAAAATAATGGGATTTGTAACCAAATAGTTGAATTTTCGATCTACAGAGATGAATTTTCAACCAATTGGTCAAATTATTTAACAAAAAAGATTGACCTTCAACCACAAAAGTCACAAAGAAGTTCAACTTTAAAACAAGTAGTTGCATTTCACCAATAAATTATTTTAATTAAAAATAAATAACACTGTTAAATTTAACCAAAACATATGAACTCTCATCAAAAAATTTAATTGTTGATATTTGAATGAAAAAATATTTTAATATTGATTCAAAAACATCCGAATTCAATCAAAAAGACGAACTGAAAAAACAGTTGAATTCGTAAATGAAGTACATTAGTTTTCAACCAAAAAGTTGCTCTTTTAACAAGAAAAGATAAAATTACTATCAAAAGAGATGACAAAATTGTGGAATTTTAGGCCAAAAAGGCGAATTCTCTACAAAATAGTTAAATTTTCTGCCCGAAAATATTATTTCACTAGTAAAAAGTTTGTTTGTTTTGTTTAGTGTATCATATTTTTGGTTCGGAATTCAATTCGTTTGGTTAAAAATTCTACTATTTGGTTAAAAATTTAACTATTTCTTTGGAAATTCGTTTCATTTTTGTTTAAAAATTAATTTTCAACTGAAAATTTAACTATTCCATTTTTCGTACAAAATTGTTCTTTTGAATATTGAAATTTATCTCTTGTAGTTAAAGATTTAAGTACTTTGTTGAAAATTCATGTATTTTGTTGATAATTCTTTTTTTTTAATTTATCTTTTTGGTTAAAAAGTAACTTTTCGGGTTGGAAATTCAACTGTTTTGTAGAAAATTAATCTTTTTGGAATAAAATTTCGACTCTTTTGTTGAAAATTAAACTATTTGGTTGAAAATTGACTTTTTTTTTGATAATTTTTGTTTGAAAAATCAACTACTTTAGTAGGAACCTAAACTACTTGGTGAAGAAATAAACTATTTATTCTACAATTAAACTAATTTGTTCGCAAATTTATTTGTTTATTTTCTTTATTAAAAGTTATTTTTTTATCTAAAAATATAGCTATTTCAATTTTGGTTTAAAGTTTTTCCTTTTTAAGTGGAAAATTCAACGATTTAGTAAAAAATTGATCTTCTTTGTTGAAATGTCCTAATTTTGTTTGAGGATTTAACTATTTCGTTGAAAATTCTTCTTTTCCATTTTAAAGGTTTTCTAAAAAGTTCGCCTTGTTAGCTTAAAAACTTAACTATTTTGTCGAAAATTCGTATATTTGGGCAGAAAATTAATCTTGTTCATTGAAAATTCATCTATTTGGTAAAAAATTCAACGATTTTGTTAAGAGTTTAATTATTTTGTTGAAAATTCAATAACTTTCTAAAAGTCTTTCTTTTTTGTCGAAAATTCTAATGTTTTCTTGGAAAATCGTCCTTTTGGTTTGAAAATTAATTTTTTATAGTGAAAAGTGTCATTTTTATTGGTTGGAAATCCATCTCTGTTGGCTGCAAGTAAATTTTTTCTTCGAAAATTTAACTTTTCAGGTAAAAAATTCAACTCTCTTCTAAAAAATTAGTCTTTTTGACTTCAAAATTCCACTATTTTGTTCAAAATGTAACTACTAAATTTTGTGATGGTAACATTTGTCTTTAATTTTCGACACGGATTTAAATTTTATTTTTTTGACCAATGAATTGTCACTTCTTAGAAAACCTTTTCGGCCCCCTCCTATGTGATATTTTTTGACTCTAGTACAGGCGGGGGGGCCTTTAGAGTATCACGTAATATGTTTTTGAACAGACCCTTGAAGTCTCATCCGGTTTTGATCATCTACGTGTCAAATTTAATTATTTTTTCCTCCGATCAAGAAAATCAGAGAGCGTTTTGACATTAAAAAAAGCCTTGATAAAGTTTCGAAAAGAAGATTCTCTGGTGAATATTATATAATTGGAAGAAGTACTCGTACTCTGCTGATTCTGGCGCTTGCCACGTTGGAGAGTTACAGTTTGCATGAAACGCAGTGAGTCGAATAGAAGTGAAAGTGCAATTTTGCAGCTATATGTCGGTGCAGCAGCTCAGTGTCTTGGCTCGGCAGGGCCTCTGACCTTGTCCCAAATACTGGTACTGACTGCCAGCCAGCAGGCTTGTTGCTTGGTTGGCTGGCTGGTTCGCCGATTTGCCGACTAGGTTCTCATGTACACGTTCATGCTCTCCAGCATCTCTCTGGCAAGTGCTCTCTACTGACTATAAACGTCTTAGCGAAACGGTCGTTTCGATACTTCCTGTCGAGATTACGGGAACGAGATGAGGAAGGAAGGAATGGCATCGTCCGAGGATAACTTCAAATTGACCGGAAGTTGCATCAAACAAAGTACCGAAAATCGATATGATGAAAATAGGAGCAAAGATCTTGTAGCAAAAGAATTTCAAATTCGAACATGCAATTGCTCAGATCGAAATCAATAGCCTCTAATCGTTCTTTCAATGTTTTAGGTGCTATTCGGAAAAAAGATGTTTTAGAAATTTTACTTGAATGAGTCTCAGACTTTAAGATAGGTCAAAAATGTCTAAAAATTTCGTATAACGTTTATCGCACTGAGAAAAATTAATTATACTGTTTATGACCTTGGATTTAAAAATTTGGGACAGCAATCTATAGATATTAATAAGCCGTACAATCTGGATTAACCATCTATACAAATGGCTTCTTTCAATGGATTGGAACTGCAGAAACTGTCAACAGTATAGACCAGTATACCAACAAAATCCAAAATCTTTTAATTAATTCCTTTCCTGGTCAACATGAATTAACGTCAGCCAATCATACAGCACTGTTAGAAGAAGATACAATATTGGGACAAATCAACTATACAGATGGGTTCATTCAAATTATTGAAAATGGAGAAATTGTCGACAGTATGGACCAGTATACCAACAAAATGTAATATCTTATTATTGAATTCTTACCTGCTGAACATCAATTAACATTAGCTAATCATGCATCACGGTTGGAAGAAGATACAACAATGAAACAAACCAACTATAATCTATACAGATGGGTTTTTGAAAAGATTATTGGAAATAGCGAGCAAGTGTCAACAGTATGGACCAGTATACCAACAAAATCCAACATCTTATAATTGAATTCTTAACTACTGAATATCAATTAACATCAGCTAATCATACAGTACGGTTGGAAGAAAATACAACCTTGGAACAAATCAACTATACAGATGGGTTCATTCAAATGATTGAAAATAAAGAAATTCTCAACAGTATGAACCAGTATACCAACAAAATTCAACATCTTGTAATTGAATTCTCACGTGCTCAATATCAATTAACATCAGCTAATCATACAGCGCTGTTGGAAGAAGAAACAAGATTAGAACAAATCAACTATACAGATGGATTTTTCAGAAGGATTATTGTAAATAGCGAGAAATTGACAACAGTATGGACCAGTATACCATAAAAATGCAAAATCTTCTAATTAAATTCTTACGTGGTCAATATCAATTAACATCAGCTAATCATACAGCAGGGTTGAAAGAAGATACTACAATGGAACAAACCAACTATACAGATGGGTTCTTTCCAAGGATTATCGGAAATAGCGAGAAATTGTCAACAATATGGACCAGTATACCAACAAAATCCAACATCTTATAATTGAATTCTTACCTGCTGAATATC
>CAKNYM010053347.1:448424-460373 GCA_932195095.1 Andricus curvator | reverse complement strand
TACTTGGAGAGATCTGTTATGTCAATCAGAGTCAGATTGTTACAAATTGACTAGGGAACATTCTAGGATATTGTGAAACATTTTAAAATCAAAAATATTCTCGAACATTAGAGAACATTCAAGAATATTGAAAGAAAATTCCAGAAAGAGATACCACAATGCCATCGCCATCCTCATCGTTATTAACAGCCATTGCTAAGGATTGCAGCTACAGTGACAAGTCGAGCACTCGAGAATAAATACTTGAACCTCGATATCTCAAAAACTAATCTCATTGGATCAAAAGAAAAAATACGAACCTAATAGATTTTCATATACTTTCAGCCTGTGAAGCCCAGTTGAATCGCCCGAGTCGAAATTTAGACCCTACTTTGAACCTGGAGCTCCTTATTAGAATCTGCTTTGACGCTATTTAAACCTATAGCCCCTGTTTTAAGTTTTTAAGTTCTAGAGAATGAAAGATTAGAGCCTACTTTGACTCCATTTAAATCTATAGGCCCTACTTTGAATCTTTAGATGCTACAGTCTTCGTATTCAAGAACCTACTTTGACGCTGTTTAACCTCTCTTCAATGCTGACCCTATTTTGAATCTTTTTAGCCTACAATGTTCAAACTGAAGACTATACTTTGACGTTTTATAAACTTTATAAAAATAAACTTACAATTATTTGTTACTTAGGTTAAATTTACTCATTGGTCATCTTAATGACTGCAGTCACACTCAATTAACAAAAATATTTAGTTTCAGATTCAACCAAATTGTCATAAATTATTTATATATAAATAAATACTTCTTTGCAATGCTCAATCACAGAAATTTTTTTTTTCTTAACTGAAAATGCTGAAAATTTGTATGTGATTGATATTCATCACGGAAAATTACTAGATATTTTCGATTAATAAATCAGTATAAACATTGTTATAAATAACTAATGAGATTGTGCATTATTGATAAGAACAAAATATTGTATATCGTTAGCAACAAATATTATAAATAAATTTAAAAAATTGAACAATATATTGAAATATATATTTAATAATTATAAGCATTTAAATTTACTGATTGTTCTTACATTTTTATCTGAGTATTACGGTTAATTTATTTGCAACATGATTTCGTAAAAACAAAATCATTTTTTTCCAAGGAACAGTTGAGAGTTTTTGAAACATTTTCTTAGAGAAATATTACTATTTACGTGTTTACCACTTGATTTAGTAGGAAAAATCATTTCTTTCCGCGAGAAAATGTTTACTGTTTTAATTTCTTATAATATTCGTTGGAGAGTAAGAAAAGCCAAACTTATGAAAAATAATTGAACACACATCTCAAATTTCGGGACGACGAGACACTTCGTTATAAAACCAGTGATGTTATTGTTAATATTCACTCATTTCCTGATGAATATTAGGTTGAACCTTGAACTAAATATGTAATGAAAAACAAAATGTGTAATTGCATTAATTATGATGCCGAACAAGTTTTTTAAAGTCTTTGCTTGATAAAGAGATCAAAAAATGTTGTTGTAAAAATCGCCACTTTTGACATTGTATTCGTTTCAAATATTTTACGGCACAAAAAGTTGTAAAAAAAAGCCATTATTCAAATAATTGTTTCGTATTTAAGAAGATTTTGGACCTTAAAGTATTGGACAAGTTTCTACATCAGCTGATCGGGAAAAATAGGAAGGGTCTGAGTAAGTAGTTCTCTAACGCTGTTTCCATCAAAACAATACATTATTAACCAAATAAATAAATTTTCAAGCAAGTAGGTGTATTTAATAATAAAATGAATTTTCAGCCACAAAGATTAATTTTCTACAAAAAGACGAATTTTGAACAAAGTACAAGAATTTGCAGCCAAATATTTGAATGTGCTACTCAAAAAAATAAATTATAAACAAAATAATTAAATTTTCAAGCAAAGAGATGAATTTTCAACTAAAAAGATCAATTTTCAATCAGAAGTAGTATAGTTCAATTCTCAAATAACAAAATTAATTTTTTTTTTCATAACTTTCTTCAATAAACGATAATAATTTCAATAAAAATTTCTTGAAGGGAAGAAATAAAATATTACGATAAAATTTTAATTAAAATTCAACTTATTTATTTTCTTATCACTACATATATTAAAAAATAAGAATTCGAACTGATATTGTTATCACAACGTGTATTTGAATTTTCAAGGATTTTTTAATGCAATGAACCCATTTTCGAAAAAATGTTGTTTATCTAGTTCTGTACTGCCACCCTTAAAATATTATTAAACATTTCGAGACTCGTTACTTTTTTATTAAATTTTGCAAATCAGACTTTTACTGCAGTTAAATTAATATACGAGGATTTTCAGAATTGTTTAAATTTACCTGACCTCGGTAATTAAAATTTTCCATATTTACTTTTCTGTTACAAGCTTAAGATTTTAACAATGTTCAGATTTTTTATGACTGAAGAATATATTTGCAGATTATTAAAGATTGTTAAAGATTGCTCGAGATTGTTTAAGAACAGTTATCTTGTTTAAAATCATTGCGACGTGAGTGACCTTCTGAGCCTCATAAAATAGCTTTTCCATTATCTAAGTTTCACGAACACTTTTTCTCTAAAAAAACAGCATGTTTTATAGATACAGTTTAGCCAAATCGCAATTTCCAAATGAGGAATTTCAATTCTAAAAATTCATTTATAAAAGAGAAACTTAAAATTGAAAATGGGTTTTAATGATAAATGCAACAATATTCTGTTCTAAAAATTATTGATAAAAGAGAAAATTCCAATTTTAATTATTTTTTAATATTAGGAAATATCTCTGTTCTCAACATTTTGTTATTGAACTATAATTTGTAAAAAATTTCATGTATTTGAAGAGATGAAAAAAATGAAATTATGGGTACGACAAATTTTAAACAAAATGTACATTTTTGAAGATTTTGAAGTTTTATAAGGGTTTTGAAGGTTTTAAGATAAAGAAAATTCTTCCAAGATTTCAGGCAAAATTAAAAATACTTTGTTGTTGAAAAAAGAATTTAAAGAAAATATTAAAAAATATTTGAAAATATCTCAAATGATTTCCTAACATTTTGGATAATAATGTAGAAGATTTCAGAAAAAAAACTTCAATTTTGTAAAATTACAACATTTTAGAAAAAATTCAAATAAGTTTGAGGGATATTTTAGATATTTAGAAGTTTTGGAACGACAGAAAAATAATTATTTTAAACAAAATGTAGATTTTTGAAGACTTCGAACAAAACACTTAGAAGCTTTTTAAGAATTTGGAAAGGGTTTAAGAAAATGAAAAAAATTTTCTTGAGAATTTTCGGAAAATTTGGAATGATTTTTTATTTAAAAAGAATATTTAAAAGATTTCAAAACATTCCAAAAGGTTTCCAAAATTATCAATGAAGAATCTGGAAGATTTGAAGGCAATTTTTTTAATTTTGCAGAATCAAATGAAGTTTTTTAAAGATTTGGAAAAGCTTCAAAATAATATAAAAAAAATTTCTTAAGATTCCTGGAAATACTTCAAGTGATTCTTCATTTTTCAAATTAATTTTGAGAGAATATTTAAAAAGATTATAAAACATTACAAAAGACTTCCAAAATTCTTAAAAATGAATCCGGAAGAATTTTAAACAATTTTAGGAATAATTCAAGTCAGTTAAAAAAATATTTAGGAATTTTGAAAAGATTAAACATATTTTAAAACTTTGAAAGATTTCTGAACGTTTGAAAAATATTCTTAAATTTTGTCAAGCGTCAAAAAGTCTTAAATATCTTTTAAAGTACTCAAATTTTGCAAAAATTTCGTACAATCCTGTAAAATAAAAAAAATCTTAGAAATTTTCTGAATACTTTTTTGACATTATCTTAAATCTTTTTTCGTTTAAAATTCAACAATTGAGTTGAAAATTCGTCTTTTTTGTTTGAAAATTCATCTTTTTTTGTAGAAAATTAAACTTGTTATCGAACGTTCATGTATTTCATTAAAAATTCGTTTCTTTTGGAAAATATTTATTTCTTTTTTGTTAAAAATACAACTGGTTGAAAATTAATCTTTTTTAATTGAGGATTCAACTATTTTGTTGAAAATTCGTCTATCTGGATGAATTAAGATCTTTTTTATTTAAAATTAAACATATTTTTTAGTTTACTTATGAAGTATTATATTTTTCGTTGAGAATTCATCTTTTTTGTTTTGAAAATTCAATTACTTGTTCAAAAGTTAAACAACTTAGTTTAAAATTCACTCGCTTGGTTGAGGATTTATCTTTCTTTTTTTTATCTTGTTGAAAATTTGTCTTTTTTGGCAGGAAATTAACACTTTCGGTTGAAAATTCATCTTCTTGGTTGAAGACTCAACAATTTTGTTGAAATTTTTGTATGAATCAAACTGTTTTTAAATTAAAATTAAAATCTTTCCGAATTGAAATATCAACAATTACATTTTTTGTAGTGAATTCATCAGTTTTTGTTCAAAATTAACTTTTTCGTGGAATATTCATATTTTTGGGTTGAAAAAATCAAACTTTTTTGTAAACATTTTCCGTTGAAAATTGTTTGAAAATTCAATTATTTGGTTTTCAAATTTGGTTGAAAATTTTCCAAAATCTTTTTGAAATTTCTGAAGATTCTTAGGAAAATTATATTTATGTAAGCTTAAAAACAAGTAAACAAATGATCTGTAACAAATAAATAGTTTTTTGAATTTGTTATTCCGTATTATAGTGGAAAAAAAGATAGTCTCACTATTTGTAATCCATATTTCTGCACCTTCAACTGTTCTATTCTTCTGATAAGTGCATTCATCCCTTCTACTTTCTTACTTCAATTTTGTAAATTTAATAATAATTTTTTGCGGCTTACTTGAAGTTTTAAAGCCAATTTTTTGCATAAAAATTACTAATTAATATACTATACTGATATGTATCATCTTTTCTTTTCAACTTTCCCTTTGAGACTCGTCTCTCTTGTCCAAATGTCCATCTTGAACTTCATAGTATTCTTATCTGATAATATTATAACTGAGGTCTTACTTTCAATACTTTTTTTTCTTTTTTCTGGTATTGTAAAAACGTAGACCCATTCAAGTCAAACAATGTTTTTCTTGGAATTAATATAATAGTTGATTTTATAATGATTTTAATGACAAAAGAAATGGATACCTCTTCCAGGATTACCAGTCGATCCTTTTCCATATTAAAGCATTTACCCTTGACTTCATGACATTTTTTTCATCGAATATCAGATACAAATAATATCAAACAATCAGGGATCACAGTGATTCAGCAGTTTAATTTTGCGGAAGAAAGGGGAATATTTTTTCGAAAAAAGGGGAAACTTTTTTCTTTTAAAAATATCAGCGTAATGAACTAAAATTGATAACTGCAACTCTTTTATTCCTAAAAATATTTCCGGTTTCTGAAAAGAAATCGGAAATTTGATAGAATTAGAAAACAAACACGCGGGCTACGCGTGCGATTATTGTTTTTGTCTTGTGCCATTTTTAAATTAAAATGTAAAATTAATATTATTACAACATTTTTATATTTTATATCAACTATTATAAAAAATAATAGAAAAAAAGCAAGGACCAAATTTTCGATAATTCATGAAAATTGGTATTCAATTTTTGAAGAAAAACACTAACAAAACCTAAAGTTGTGCAAAATTAAAAGTTGAATTTTTAGAGATTTTTGTTTAAAATAACCGATTTCCGATGAAAAACGCAAACAAGCCCAAAAATTGTTCAAAATTTACGAATTTAATGACTTCAAATGATAACATAAATGATAATGAGAAATTGAAAAATCTTCTGATTTTTTGGATTCATGTATTTTGTTAAAAATTCGTCTTTTTTTGTGGAAAATGAATCGACTTCATTGAAAATTTAAATTTCTGGTTAAAAAATTGAACTCAATTCTGGTAATAAATTTAACAATTTTGTTGACAATTCGTCTTTTTTTGGTTGAAAATTAATTTTTCAACTGAATATTTAATTATTCAATTTCTTATTGTAAATTCAACAATTTGGTTGAAAGTTTACGTACATTGCTGAAAATTGAACACATTAGTAGAAAAGTATCATTTTTGGTTAAAAACTCAACTATTTTGTTGGAAATTATGTTTTTTGGTTGAATTCAACTGTTTTTGATTTGAAATCGAAATCTCTTTTTTTTGAATTATACAATATAATTCGTTTACCTTTAATTAAAATTTAATTTTTTCAAATGAAAATTTAACTATTCAGTTTTTGTTGGGAAATTTATCTTTTTCCATTAAATATTCAACAATTCGATTGAAAATTGATCTATTTTGATTCAAAATTCATGTATTTTGTTAAAAATTTATCTTTTTTTTTTTGTTTAAAGCTTAACTATTTGGTTGAAAAATTATATTTTTCAGTTGAAAATTCAACTAACTGGTTGAAAATTCATGTATTTTGTTAAAAATCTTCTCTATTCAATCTTTTTTAGTTAAAAATATAACTATTTTGGTACAAAATATCCAACCATTTGGTTGACAATACAATTTTTTTGTTCAAAATAAATACGTTTTGTTGGAAATTTGTCTTTTTGGTCGAATATTAATTTTCTTGGCTGAAAATTCATTTTTTTTTTTTTAAATTAAACTACTTTGCTGAAAGTTGAACTAATTTATTTAAACTTAATTTTTAGATTGGAGATGCATAATTTTAATTGAAAAATCATTTCTTTGGTTGAAAATGTAATTTTTTATTAATTTGTTTTTGTGAAAAATTAATTTTTTTAATTGAAAGTGTAAATATTCTATTTTGCGGTAAAGATTTTTTCTAGTCGAAAATTTAAAAATGTGCTTGAAAATTTTTCTTTTTCGTTAGAAGATTAATTTTCTGTGTTAAAAATTCAACTATTTGGTTGAAACTGTATCTGCTTTGTTGAAGATTAAACAATTTTGTTAAAATTTATTATTTTTGGTTAACAACTCAACTGTTTTGTTGGAAATTCATGTTTTTTGGTTGAATTCAACTATTTTCTATTTCAACTTAAAATCTTTTTTTGTTAAAATATCAACTATGTTTTAAATTTTTGGTTTATAATTGATCACTTTTGGTTTAAAATTCGTTCACTTTTGGTTGATATTTAATTTTTTAACCGAAAATTTAACTATTCAGTTTTTGTTGGAAATTTCATATTTTTTAACTGAATATTCAAAAATTTGAATTTGACCAGTTTGTATGAAATTTTTGTTTAAAAAAAGCTGATGAAATTTCAAAGAAAATTTTGTCAAGCCTGATTTTTTATTTAGTTTTTCAATTTTTTTATAAATAAAGAAATATGACGTCAAAACTCGCAATTTTTTCTATTTGACATTCCCGGTGCACGTGAATAATAGGAAAATTATCATAACCACCTACTTTCAATAGAGTTACATCAGATGAAGATATTCTATCGTGATACAATAAACAAAAAAATTTTATGAACAAATTATTTGTTGAAAATGACTTCTCTATCATTTTTGATAATTTTACGGGTTTTCAAATTATATTGCAAGAAATTTTGATGGAGATAATATTTTAATGAAGAAAATTTCTCCTAAGGTTATTCATGTGAATATTATAAACAAATTTAGTAAACAAGTGCATTATTCAGGCATTTTTTGACAGAAAAATTAGTTTATTTAGATGTCAGTCCTTTCAATTGGGAAATAATATTTTAATGAAGAAAATTACTCCTAAGGTTATTCATGTAAATATTATAAACAAATTTAATAAACAAATACATCACTCAGGCATTTGTCGACAGAGAAATTAGTATATTTCGATGTATTATTTTTTTTTAATTAGGAACCTCATGATAATTTTAGGAAAATTCATAGTTGTTTGATAAATATTGTGATTGTTTTAAACAAGTTTAATAAACAAATGCATTATGCGGGCACTTGTTGAGGGCAAAATATGTTTTTTGCAATGCCAGTCCTTTTAAGTGGGAACTTCATGACAATTTTCACAACATTAATAATTACTTGATAAATTTTATGATTTTTGTATACGAATTTAATAAAAATAAGTGTACGTTCTCTTTAAACTTTATGTCTTTAACTGAAAGGACTGTAATTTAAAAAAAACTAATTTTCCCGCCGACAAATGCCTGAAAAGTCCTGGTTTATAAAAAATTGTTTTGTTTATTGCATCATGATAAAATATCTTTAAGTAATTTAAATCTATGAAACATAGGCGATTAAAACAATTTTCTCATTATTCACGAGCACCCGAAACGTCAAATAGAAAAAATTGCAATTTTTTTCGTCATATGGGTAATTGTCAAATTGTAGGCAAATTTTAGCACCTACAGTGGCAATAAAAATTATTATTAGGAATTAAATATTTTATAGCGGAAATTGATCTCATCACATCTAAAAATTTAAAGTCCAAAAGGGGCGGTTATGAAAATAAGAAATAATAATGAAATTCGTACATGAAATACGGGAAGTGGATTTGAGGTTAGGAGATGGATGAAAGAGAGCGCGAGATTTAAAAAATTCAAAAGTGAATAATGTAACGCATGCCATTCAGGAAAAACGAAATATTTAAATATTGTAGATAATTTTTTTGAATATAAGTAAGGTGAGGTAATAAATTAAAAGTCTTATTGTTACTATTATTTTTTATTTCAATAAATACGTTTTAAATTACAAAAATGGAAACGTGACTTTAGTACAATGTACCATCAAAGATTCAAAACATTCACTGAAACTATTTACATGATTTATTATGCAGTCTTTCAAATGTATTAAAATCTATTTATTGCATCGTGTCACATACTAGCTAAGTAACTGAGTAATAAATTGTGCTTCCATTTTTATCAAAATTGAAAATATGAACTCATGAAAATTCAACAGGTGTAAGGAAAACTACAATAAATTACTTATTTTCTAAATTCTATTGACTTATTTAGCTCACTTTTTGAGATCTATATATTCATGAATAGAGTTTAGGAAACAGTAAACAAACCGGCCCATCTGATCCACGCGCACGCGCATATAAGCAGTCGTACGCTCTCCTATTGTACTGTACGGTAATGATGCGAAAAAATGATGAATTTAATATTTATAAAAAAATAAAAGATTTCAATCATAAAAAGTCACCTACTTATGAAAGGAAACACCGTTGAGCAAGAAACGGAATGGTTTTCTTTTTTTTCATTCCGAAACTGGTCTTCAATGCACGTACGGGAATGACGTTTTTGTTGTCAAAATGCACTTTTCAGTTTTAATATCAGATTCAGACGAAAAACAGTTATTTCAAGCTCAATTTTATGAAATCTTGTATTAAACGATACGCTTAATATTTCTGTATTTATTACTCAACTGTAACTACAATATTTTACTAGAAAAAAATACGTACGGTAATGACGTCTGGAATGACAAAAATCTAGGGACAGACTTTGAGGTTTTTACAATATTATTTAACTTAAAAAATGTCCACACATTAAATTTATGTTCATCTCAAGTTTACAAACTTGATACGTTAAGCGTTTTTCAGCTTACTGTCTAAAAAAAAGGAGAAAATCAGTTTATCCTTGTGCAAAGTGAGGTTGTGACGCCGTACGGTAATGACGTTTGGGGTGTTCTTATATTAAATCAAAGTAAATAGGAACAGAAATGAAAGAAAAGAACTGACCAATTTGTAGAGGATAATAAGTATTTATTAAATTTAAAAACAAATCAGTACGAGTTTCTGAGTTGATGCGATATTACTGGAACTTCAAGTTTACCTTCAATTTCACAATTATCATATATATTTATTTATAAAAAAATTTCTCTGAAATTTTATCAGCTTTTTTGAAATTTTTGGCGTCTAAATATGTCAATATTTGTGGGCTGACCGTTATTTTGAACCAAAAAAGTAATTTTTTCCCCACTGTGAGCGCTGGACCGCATTTTTAATGATGTTGAAATGAGTCAGACACTTTTCTTACAAAGGTAAAATAAAGAAAGAGGTTTCGAATTTCGAGTTGAGTACAGTAAACAAACCGGCCCACCTGATCCACCCGCACGCGGATATAAGCAGTCGTACGCTCTCCTATTGTACTGTACGGTAATGATGCGAAAAAAATGATGAGGTTCAGCCTTTTTTAATATTTATAAAAAAATAAAAGATTTAAATCATAAAAAGTCACCTAATTATGAAAGGAAACAGCGTTGAGCAAGTAACGGAATGGTTTTTATAATTTTTTTTCACTCCGAAACTGGTTTTTAATGCACGTACGGGAATGACGTTTTTGTTGTCAAAACGTACTTTTCAGTTTTAATATCAGATTCAGAAAAAAAACAGTTAATATTTTAAGCTCAATTTTATAGAATCTTGTATTAAACGATACGCTTAATATTTCTGTATTTATTACTCAACTGTAACTACAATATTTTACTAGAAAAAAAGATGTACGGTAATGACGTCTGAAATGACAAAAATCGAGGAACAGACTTTGAGGTTTTTACAATATTATTTGACTTAAAAAATGTGCACACATTAAATTTATGTTCATCTAAAGTTTACAAACTTGATACGTTAAACGTTTTCCAGCTTACTGTCTAAAAAAAAGGAGAAAAACAGTTTAACCTTGTGCAAAGTGAGGTTGAGACGCCGTACGGTAATGACGTTTGGGGTGTTCTTATATTAAATCAAAGTAAATAGGAACAGAAATGAAAGAAAAGAACTGACCAATTTGTAGAGGATAATAAGTATTTATTAAATTTAAAAACAAATCAGTACGATTTTCTGAGTTGAAGTTATATTACTGGGACTTTAAGTTTGCCTTCAATTTCACAATTACCCATATATATTTATTTATAAAAAAATTTCTTTGAAATTTTATCAGCTTTTTTCAAATTTTTGGCGTTTAAATCAGTCAATATTTGTGGACTGAACGTTATTTTGAACCAAAAAAGTAATTTTTTCCCCACTGGGAGCGCTGGACCGCATTTTTAGGAGTTGTTTCCGCTTGATTTTTAATGATGTTAAAATGAGTCAGACACTTTTCTTACAAGGGTAAAATAAAGAAAAAAGTTTCGAATTTCGAGTTGAGTGGCTCGAATATGCATATAATATATTCTACTCGTTAAAATTACTCATTATTCCAGAGCCATCATTATATGCAGTGTTCATCGATCCATCTTCGCTTAATAATACGTCGAGTCACCGTGAAGGCACCTTACTCGATCCGTTAGACGAATCGTCGGGAAGGTGATTAGGCTGGTTCGCGTGATTAGCGCTGGGCGCAAAAAGGAGCAGGTGCAAACTTGATAGGATACCCATAGAAGTGGACACCAATGTATCTATTTGAATTTACGATACGATCAGGGACTTCCGCCATGCCGGCTCGAAGGCCCCGCAGAGGAATAGTTTCGTAACCGATGCAGGTTTGTAGGTGGGTTATTGCATATTAGAAAGGTAACGATATCTCGTCGCGAAGTGATATAAAGCTTCTTTTATTTGTGGCACCACTTCTTTCAAAACGAATCATGAATTAAAAAAAAAAAATTTATTAAAAAAACAGACTTCAGACTTCAGAGCCCAAAATGCTCTCAAAATAGGGGAAATATAGTGATTTTCTAGAAAATTGGGGAGTGATAGGGGAATAAATTCTTTTATATCAAATCAATTAATTATTAAATTTAAATTGATTTTCTACTAAAAATTTCCAACGAAAGAGTTATATTTTTTACTGAATAGTTGAATTTCCCACCGAATCTTTTAGGAGACAGTTTCAATCAAGATCTTTTCTACCATATAAGAAAGACCATTTTTTTCAAACTTAGTTGAATTTTCGATCAAGAAAGATAACTTTTTGACAAAATAGTTAAATTTTCAAACAAAAAGGTGAATTTTCAACAAAATGATAGAATTTTTAAACAAATAGATGAATTTTCAACAAAATAATTGAATCTTCAACAAAATGGTAGAATTT
>CAKNYM010053347.1:414187-448414 GCA_932195095.1 Andricus curvator | reverse complement strand
TTTTCAAGGAAATCATCAGATTATTTTTAACCAAATAGTCGAATTTTTAACCAAATACTTGAATTTTCCACATAAACAGATGTATTTCCAACCAAATAATTAATTTCTCAACTAAATAAATAAAATGTCGACAAAATAGTACAATTTTTTACCAAACCGTAGAATTTTTAACAAAAAAATTAAATTTTCAACCAAATAGGTGAATTTTCAAGGAAATCATCAGATTATTTTCAATCAAATAGACGAATTTTTAACCAAATGGTTGAATTTTCAAACAAATAATTAATTTCTCAACTAAAAAAATAATTGTTCAATAAAATAGTATAATTCTTTACCAAACAGTTGAATTATCAACAAAAAAAAAATTAAATTTTCAACGAAATAGTAGAATTTTTAACCAAATGGTTGAATTTTCAACAAAATAATTAAATTTCCACCAAATAGTTGAATTTTTACCAAATAGTCGAATTTCTCACATAGAACGATGTATTTTCAACCAAATAATTTAATTCTCAGCTGAAAAATATGAATTTTTGAACAAAATAGTAGAATTTTCAACCAAATAGTTATATTTTCAACAAAATCATTAAATTTTTTTTAACCAAATAGTCGAATTTTTGACCAAATACTTGTATTTTCCACATAACCAGATATATTTTCAACCAAATAATTTGCTTCTCAAATGAAAAAGATAAATTTTCAACAAAATAGTTTAATTTTTAACCAAATAGTTGAATTTTCAACAAAAGAATTGAATTTTCACCAAAAAGTCAAATTTTTCAAAAAGTCATTATTTTCAACCAAATAATTTAATTCTCAACTGAGAAATATAAATTTTCAAGAAAATAGTAGAATTTTCCACCAAATAGTTGAATTTTCAAAAAAATAATTTAATTTTCAACCAAAATAGTAGAATTCCTAACCAAATAGTTGAATTTTCAACATAAAAATATGTATGCAACCAAATATAATTTAATTCTCAACCGAAAAAGATAAATTTTTAACAAAATAGTTAAATTTTCAACAACAAAACTAATTAGCAAACCAAACAGTTGCATTTATGTATAACCAAATAATTGAACTTACAAGTCAAAAGGACAAATTTGTAACAAAAAAGTTAAATTTTTAACTAAATAGTCGGAATTTGAATGTTAAAAACAAGTCGAATCTTTTAGAAGACATAGTTGAATTTTAGCTAAGAAAGAATTATTTTCAATCAAGATCTGTTAGACTAAAAAAATGAATATTCTTAAAAAAAAAATTGAATTTTCGACCAAAAATGTAATTTAATGTTAACAAAATAGTAAAATTTAAAATTAAAATAATTAAAATTTCCACAAAATAGTAGAATTTTTAACCAAATGTTGATTTTTCAACCAAATAGTTAAATTTTCTAATAAACAAGATACATTTTCAACCAAAAGTGGATAACATAGTACAATTTTCAACCAAAGCGATGAATTTTCAACTAAAATGATGTTGATATTTCAAACAGAAAAGATTTTAATTTTAAATAAAAAACAGTTGAATTCAACCAAAAAGACGCATTTTTAACGATAAATGTACTAGTTGATATTTCAGTCAAAAAAGATTTCAATTTCAAATCAAAAGACGAATTCGCAACAAAATAGTTCAATTCTCGACTTTTCAACCAAGAAAGATATCATTTCTACCAAAAGAGATGAATTTCGAAACCAAAAAGCCGATGAATTCTCTACAAAGCAGTTGAATTTTTAATTACCAAAATCAATTTTCAACCTAAAAAGACGGATTCTCGACTAAACTTATGAATTATTAACCAAAATAATGCATTTTTTACCAAAGCAGTTCAACTTTCAATCAAGAAGTTGAATTTTCTGCTAAAAAGATAATTCTTCAACCAAAAAATAAATTTATATTTTCAATTAACAAAATTAATTTTCAACAGAAAAAGAAAATGTTTTTCAACAAAATAGTTAAACTTTCAACAAACCCATTTCTTTAATTTTGATGCATTTGTTAAAACAACTGTTTTGTCAGTAAGTAATGACGGATTTTCCAGTCAAAGCATGCTTTATTAATCTAATCATAAAATTTTGACTGCTTCAAATTTAGAGTGTAGAATAATCATAATAAACAATCAGGACAGCTTATAACATTAATCACGACCTACACTCTGAATTTTAAGCAGTCAAAATTTGACTGATTTGTCTGTGATATTCCAAGTTACAAATAAATCAGTCATTTCCTAGATTTTTAAAAATGTCTAAAAGCAACCATAAATAAATTATTTTATAAATGAAAGTTACGGGTTAGATAATTCAAAATTACTGATTTAATCAGTGAAAGCTACTGATATGACCATTCAAAATGAATTATTTAATCAAAAGTTACAACTTCGATAATTCAAAAATTACTGATTCGGTCAGTGGAAGTTACTGATTAGGTGATTCAAATCGAAAATTACAGATTGGATCATTCAAAATATGACTAATTTCATCAGTGAAAATTGACTGCGAGTCAGTCACTTTTGACTGATTCCAATGTAGAGTGCAACACCTGGAATTCAATAAACCATACAAATAAAACTAACAAAAAAAAAGGTAATGATACCTTGCAATCTTTAAACAAAACCTTGACTCGATAATATCTAATTATCCACACTAGACTTACTGTCCATTAAGAAATAAAGTGCACCGACTAGAATAATTGAGCACACGCAGTATAGCAGTATAGCTGGTATATTATATTACTCCATATGAATTAATTAACGCGATTCTGAGTAGATTACAAAAGTAGCCTGGAGTAGGTAAATAAGTTTTGGTAAAAAAGGGGGTCGCCAGTTCCGCTAATCACCTTGAAACACCGTTTTTCCTGCAAATGGGTGCTTGTAACCTTAGAATGGCGGGAATTTCGAACCGCGAGCCGCTAAGTGCTCTTACGAAATTGGCGACCATGGGAACCGAAAGGCAAGCAGGCAGGCGTCTTTTCAGAGTAGTCTTTTCAGTGTGATAGTGTCGTCGAGCGCTTCGCTTCGGGAGACGTTTGGCCTCGGTTTCCGAGCTAGCAGGTCGTGACGTCATGCCCTTCTAAACAGGAGGGGCCCAGGCGAAACATGGCCGTGGATTTAGGTTTAGGCGGCGGCGGCGACCAATCTCCGAGCGGAGTGGGGTCCCCTTTCTAAGCGATCATTATTCCAAACTCGAACCGCCCGACCCGACCCGACCCGGCGTGGGCCGAGACGATTAGAATATTTGGGACAATGGACGTTGTCTAAAATGGTCGTTCCTTGGCCCACCATCTTGCCCAATTCTAAACCAACCTTCATTCTCCCGTCGCTATTCATAACATTCATAACATTTATAACATTCATAACACTCGTAACATTCATAATATTCATAACCTTTATAACATTCCTAATATTTATAACATTCATAACATTTACAACATTTATGTCATTCATAACACTCGTAACATTCATAACATTCATAACATTTATAACATTCATAGCATTACAACATTTATGTCATTCATAACACTCGTAACATTCATAACATTCATAACATTTATACCATTCATAACATTTATAACATTTATGAGATTCATAACACTCGCAACATTCATAACATTCATAACATTTATACAATTCATAACATTTATGACATTCATAACAATCGTAACATTCATAACATTTATAACATTCATAACATCCATAACAGTCATAATATTCATAACCGCGCTATTTAAAACTTTTTTTCAGCGAAGACACTATTCTGCTACTATTTCGAAAAAAATGCCAACAAAGAAACTATTATCTCACAATTGTCCGCTAATACCAATAACACAGAAAAAATTTATATTTTGCAAGAAACGGCATCAAAATGTACTGACACAAAATTAAATAATAATAATCTAGTGGTTCGTATTGAGCAGTGCGAATATTGAAAGCAGTTCAATTGGTTTTCAGTTTTGATATTGATCAAGAGAGTTTTGTTTTTCATTGACGGCACCCTCAAATTTTGTTAGGTTCCCTCATGGAACAATTTTTACAAGAAAGTACAACATTTCTACAACTGTAATTTTTTGTTAAAATCTGTATTTTTTGTAACAAAAATGTACAAAATTTATTTAATTTTTGTCTTGTATTTTCTTGTAAAGAAGTAAAAAAATTAACAATAAAGTATAAGTTCCTACAATTCAAAAAATTGTATAACATTTCATTAATATTTTTTTTTTACTTTGTTGTAAAAATCTACAGGGTATTAAGGAAAACTACAGAATTTTACATTTTTTTTATTTGGGTGCTTGACGTCATAGAAACACTTTTGATTTTATGCAAATTATTGTAGAAAATCACAAAAAAATATAAATTTTTACAAAAAATAATTTCAGAATCCAAATCAACGTTTCGACTTGTACTTTACTGTTAATTTTTGTAAGATATATAATCTATAATTTTTTACTAGAAACTACAATTTGAAAAAAAATATTACCCTTTATTCAAGAATTTTTGCTATTATAATATATATTATATATGATATATATCACATTGAACTGTAGTTCGATTATTGAAAATTGAACAACAATTGATTTTATAGTTCGATCCTGAATCTATTTAAAATTAAGGTAGTTACAGATTTTAACGTTAAAAATATAAAAGTTTCAGTTTAAAAACCTCAGTAGTTAAATAAATGTAAACGTTCGATTGAAACTTTATGAACTATTCTTAATTTTTTAAAAATTTCAAAATAATGGATTCATAATTAAACGCTCTTATTCAATTCCAGATCCTATTCAAATATTCTTTCAATCTAAAATATTCAATTTTTAACAATCTAATTTGAAATTTTTTAATTAAGGATGACATTTTTTCAATATTTAGCAATATTTTACTTTTTATTTTAAATGAGCAATTATAAATCAAATATTAAGAACTAAACAATTTCAAACTGGAATTATTTGAAATAGAAATTCATGAATCGTTAATATTTCAGTGTTAAATTTAAACTTTGAACGTTACAATTTTAATTGTTCTATTCAACAAATTTTAAATATGTAAGTGAAATTATTGAATTTTTATGCATAAATAACAATTGAACAATAATAATAATAATAATTTGGAAAAAATTTGAGTTAGTTTAAGCTTTGAGAAGATCCAAACTTAATTTAAAACTGGAAAAGATTTCAAAAAATAAAAAAATAAATTTAGATTTTTGAAGATTTCGAAATAAAATTTTGAAGCTTTTTCATGATCTTCAAAGGTTTTGAGAAAATGAAACAAATTTCTTAAGTTTTCTGGGAAAATTTTAAATGATTTTTTATATTGAAAAATTAATTTTAAGAGAATATTACATTTTTTTTCAATTTGCTTGATTATTAAATGACAATTGAACAATTATTAATTTGGAAAATAATCGAGTCAGTTTCAAATATATTTAGAAGTTTTAAAAAGATTCAAAAAAAATTTCAAATTATTTAAAACACAAAGATTTTTGAAGATTTCGAACACAAAATTTATAAGCTTTTTCAACATTTTGAAAGGTTTTAAATGAATAAAAAATTCGTATAAAAATTCCTAGAGAACATCACAATAATTTTGTTTTTGAAAAATGATTCATTTTAAGCAATTTTGAGCTAAAAACGTTAATTTATACATTAAAATCTCTTTTGAAATCTTTTTGGATATTCTCTTAAAAATGTTCTTTAAAAAAGTCATTAAAAAATTTTCCAGGAATCTAATAATAATTTTATTATCTTGGAACTCGAATTTTCTCTACCATTTTTTGAAAATCCTGCAAAAGTAAAAAAATTACCTTAAAATCATTCACATTCTTTTTTGGAAATTTTGGAAATCTTATTAAATATTTAAAAAAATTCATTTTTCAAAAACAAAATTATTGTTAGGTTGTCTAGGAATTTTGATACAAATTTTTTATTCATTTAAAACCTTTCAAAATGCTTAAAAGGCTTATAAATTTCGTGTTCGAAATCTTCAAAAATCTTTGTGTTTTAAATGGTTTAAAATTTTTTCACGTTTTAAATTATTTTGAAATCTTTTTAAAACTTCTAGATATATTTTGAACTTAACCGATTATTTTCCAGATTATTAATTGTTCAATTGTCATTTATTAATCAAGCAAATTAAAAAAAATTTTTTAATATTCCCTTAAAATTAATTTTTCAATATAAAAAATCGATTAATATTTTCCCAGCAAACTTAAGAAATTTTTTTCATTTTCTTAAAACCTTTAAAGATCCTTAAAAGCTTCAAAATTTTATTTCGAATTCTTCAAAAATCTAAATTTATTTTTTGAAATCTTTTCCAGTTTTAAATTAAGTTTGAATCTTCTCAGAACTTGTGAACATCTTTTAAAGTAACTCAATTTTTTTCCAAATTGACAATTGTTCAATTGTTATCTATGCATCAAAATTCAATAATTTCACTGACATATTTAAAATTTGTTAAAATAGAACAATTAAAATTGTAACGTTGAAAGTTTAAATTTAACACTCTGAAATATTAACGATTCAAGACTTTCTATTTCAAATAATTCAGTTTAAAATTGTTTAGTTTTTAATATTTGATTTATAATTGCACATTTTCAACAAAAATTAAAATATTGCTAAATATACAAAAAAAAAAATTTCTCAATAATTTGCATATAAAATTTAAAGCTTTTCTATGACGACGTCAAACACCCAAATTAAAAAATGTACAATCCTGTAGTTTTCTGTAATACCTTTTAGATTTTTAGAACAAAGTAAAAAAAATAATAATAATGAAATTTTATACAAATTTTTGAATTGTAGAAACTTATACTTACTTGCTAATTTTTTTACTTTTCCACAAGAAAAAGAAGACAAAAATTAACAATTTGTATTTAACCGTATTTTTTAGTTAAATTTTGTACATTCTTTTACAAAAAAGAACAGATTTTAACAAAAAATTACAGTTGTAAATGTTGTACTCTCTTGTAAAAATTTTTTCCATCAGGTTATATGTGCGTGCATATACCTATATATATAGTGCGTAAGCTGTGTAGGTGCGTTTACCCTTATCCCACGGCAAAAAGCTCCTGGGAGATTTTCTTTTGGTCAACACAATCGAGGAAGCATAAAAAAGAGGCGACGTAGAAAAAAAAGAAGAAATAATGATAGAGCTGACGGTGCCTTTCTTTTCCACCGCGATAGCTTTACCCTGCGTTTTATACGTATAAGCGCATTGTCCCTCCCGTCAAAAGCGCCTATAGTGGCCTGCAGGTTTTTAAACAATTTTTTAATTTTTTCGTATGAGGCCGTCCGTCCATAAACTGCGTTATCAATTTAAGGGGGGGGGGTAGCGATAAAAGCTACGGTTGATAACAGGGGGCGGGCAGTGGAGCTAACGTTAAGAACTTAATAAGTTTACAAATCACTTCCAAATTTCAGACTTTACACTCTTTCCCCTATTCCCCTATTTTCCCCCTTTTTAAAGAATTTTTGTTTCTCTCCCATGTTTTCAATAAACTGCGTTTAAAAAAATGAAATCTAATTATTTTGTTGAAAAGTCATCTTTTTTGGTCAAAAATTCAAAAACTTGGTTAACTACATTGTTGAAAAAATAATTTTTTTTGGGTTAAGAATTCATCTCTTTGGCTGAAAATTTAACTATTTTGTTGAAAATTGTTTTATTTTTTTGACTAAAAACGTAAATATTCAATTTTTGGTTAAAAATTGATATTTTTAATTATAAATTGATATTTTTAATTATAAATTGATCTTTTTTAGTTCAAAATTCCACTATTTGGTTGAAAATTCATCTATTCTATTGAAAATTCGTCTTTTTTGGCAGAAATTTATTTTTCTTGCTTAAAAATTCATCCTTTTTGGTTAAAAAAAGCAACTGTTTGGATGAAAAATAATCTGTTTTGTTTGAGGATTTAACTATTTTATTGAAAATTCACCTTTATCGGTTCAATTCAAGTGTTTTTTTATCTCAAATTAAAATCTTTTTTGTTTGAAATATTGGCTATTACATGTTTTGTTACGAATCCATATTTTTGGGTTGAAAAATGAACTACTTGGTTTAAAGTTAAATTAATTTGTCAAAAATGCATTTTTTGGTTGCAGTTTATTTATTTTAGTTAAAAATTTATGACCTTTGTTGAAAAATTAACTCTTCTGTTATAAATTCATATTTTTGTTTGGAAATTCAACTATTTAGTTAAAAAGTAAACTATATTTCACAGACGTTAACATTTTTTGTTTAAAAGTCATATTTTTGCGTTAAAACTTCAACTGTTTTGAAGATAATTCATCTTTTGGCTTCAAAATTCATCAATTTCATTAAAAATTGATGTATTTTGTTGAAAATTTGTCTTTTTCAGTTGAATATTTTCTTGGAGTGGAAAAATTATCATCTTGGTTGGAAATTTACATATTTGGTTAAAAATTTATTTTATTTTATATTCACCTCTCGGGTTGAGAATGTAACTTTTTTGTTAAATATGCTTTTTTTGTTGAAAATTAATTTTTGTATCAGAAAATTTAATTAGTCATTTATGGTTAGAAATTTATCATTCAGAAGTTAAAAATTCAACTATTTGGTAGAAAATTCATATATTTTGTTAAAAATTCGGCTTTATGGTTAGAAAACTAATCTCGCTTGGTAAAAATTCTTTTTTTTAGGTGAGGATTCGACTATTTGGTTAAAATTCATCTTTTTTTGGTTTCAAGATTCATCGATTTGGTTGAAAATCGAGTTGAAAATTTAACTACTCTATTTTTTCCACTTATTTTTTTGCGAAGATTAATCATTTTAGTTAAAAATTCATCTCTTTGGTTAAAAATTTAACTATTTTGTTGAAAATTGTTTTATTTTTTAGAATTAATTTTTTTAACTAAAAATTTATATTTTTAATTATGGATTGATCTTTTTTGGTTGAAAATTCCACTATTTGGTGGAAAATTCGTCTTTTTTGGCAGAAAATTATTCTTCTTGCTTGAAAATTCATCCTTTTTGGTTAAAAACGCAACTGTTTGGATGAGAAATAATCTGTTTTGTTTGAGGATTTAACTATTTTATTGAAAATTCACCTTTTTCGGTAAAATTCAAGTTTTTTTTTATCTCAAATTAAAACCTTTTTTGTTTGAAATATCAACTATTACATGTTTTGTTACGAATCCATATTTTTGGGTTGAAAAATGAACTACTTGGTTTAAAGTTAAATTAATTTTTCAAACATGCATTTTTTGGTTGCAGTTTAATTATTTTAGTTTAAAATTTATCACCTTTGTTGAAAAATTAACTCTTCTATTAGAAATTCATATTTTTGTTTGAAAATTCAACTATTTAGTTAAAAAGTAAACTATATTTGACAGACGATTACATTTTTTTGTTCAAAAATCATATTTTTAACTTACACTGTTTTGAAGATAATAATTAATCTCTTTGGCTTCAAAATTCAAGAATTTCATTGAAAAATGATGTATTTTGTTGAAAATTTGTCTTTTTTAGTAGAACATCTTCTTGGAGTGGAAAATTTATCATCTTGGTTGGAAATTTACATATTTGGTTAAAAATTCATTTTATTTTATATTCACCTCTCGGATTGAGAATGTAACTTTTTTGTTGAATATTAATTTTCTTTGGTTGTAAATTAATAATGTATAGAATTCCTGAAAATAAAACAAGAATTAAACGATCAAATTTGGACAAACACCACAAAATGCGCCTATTGCAATTCCTAAAAACAACAAAATTTTTTTCTTTGCACAAAAAAAAGAGGATTTTGAATTTGATTTTAGTCTAATTTAAAATTCTTGAATTTCAATTAATTTTTGTATCAGAAAACTTAATTAATCCATTTATGGTTAGAAATTTATCATTCAGAAGTTAAAAATTCAACTATTTGGTAGAAAATTATTATATTTTGTTAAAAATTCGGCTTTATGGTGAGAAAACTAATCTTGTTTGGTAAAAATTCTTTTTTCAGTTGAGGTTTCAGCTATTTGGTTAAAATTAATCTTTTTTTGGTAAAGTCAACTCGTTGAAATTTCGTCTTTTAGGAAAATTAATTTTTTATACCAAAAATTTGACGATTCCATATTAGGTTCATAAAATGTTTTTTTCTTAGGTGAAAATTAAACTATTTGGTTCAAAACGCATATTTCTTGATTAAAAATTCATCTATTTGTTTGAGGGTTCAAAAATTGTGTTAAAAATTCGTTTTTTCTTTTAATTCAACTGGTTGAAAATTCGTATTTGGGTAAAAAAAATCTTTTATGGTAGAAAAGTGTTTTTGGTTTAATTTTAATCTTTTTTGTTTAAAATTCCAACATTTAGTTAAAAATACATCATCGTGGGTTGAAAATTCAACTATTTTGATAAAGTCACTTTTTTGGTTTAAAGTTCAACTATTTTGTTACAAAATCTCTCTATATTTCCCCTGTTTTAATGTTTATGGACGGCCCCTATAAGTATATTATGAAAATTATTTATAAAATATAGATTGTGTTTTCATTTTATAATCTAAAATTGTAGAATTACGTGATGCAAAAGACTGCGACCTTTACGGATGAAATGTAAAATTAGCATTTTAAAGTGTCGCTTATTCAAATGCACATCAGATATTCTTTGGGAATTATACATTTTTCAAGTATCCGAGTGTAAAAAGTGTCATTGGGTCAATTAAATTATAATTGCGCATAAATATTAGTTGAGGTATGAGAAGTTTTTACGTAACAGGCAGAATAAAATCAGACTTTATGAAAAGACCAAAAAGAGAGACCAATCTTAGGCAAAAAAAAAATGTTTTACCAAATTATTAGAAAAATTATGATGCTCTAAAAATGTAATCAAAATGAAAAAAAAAATTAATATTCTTCAAAATTGAGATCTCGTAGTCATACCGAAATTTTAAAAAGAACTTTCGGCAGTTAATACAGTTGCCAGTATTAAATAATTAATTTTTTTATTCAAGATTGAAAAGAAATCTATTTCATCATGAATAATTTCATGCAAAATAAGCATGAAAAAAATTCACAATCAAAAAACAAACTTTCAAAATTATAATAGTATAAATTTAGTGACTGTAAAATAAAAAATCAATACAGAAAAATTATACCTAAAATAAAATCTGAACATGAATCATAAAAATGAGCGACAATAACATTATTAACATATTATCATAATTATCAACAATTATGTAAAATTATAATTCGTATAATCTTCATTTTGAATATAAGAAAACCATACCTAATTTTTATATGAAAAATAATTTTCCTAATTAAAGTATGAAAATATTAAGAAATATTTCCTATAAAGTATATGAAAATCTCTCGAAAGAATAAGAAAAATTTCACATTTTCATATGATTTTGTTAATTCACTAATATTTCTGAAATATTTCTGATTTTTTCGGGAATAGTTCCCACTCGTTTCCAATTTTTTCCCAAAATTAGGAAAAATTACCTATTTTTTCGGAAAAAATATTTTCCCTAACAAAAATTGGGAATATTCCATGCAGAAAACTAGGGAAAATTGTCGAAATTTTTTACAGTATATCCTTGAAGCGGGAAGATTTCCCAAATATTTTAGAATGTTATTTTTCTCAATCTTGTGTGCAAAATTTCCGAAAAAACAAGGAATATTACCTGAAAAAATAAAAATTTGTCAAATTTGAGAAAAATTGATAATTTAGGGGAGAGTGGGGCTGGTTCGATCACTTTTTTTAAAACAAAGTCATTAGAGGAACTAAATTTTGGCGGGAATTCCATTTAAAAATATAAACGACATTTCAAGAAATCGCTAGTGACCGGACTTGCCCCGTGATCGAACCTGCCCCACTCTCCTATATGGAAAAAATTTGTTCCTAGGCAGTACTATAAATTTTCCCTACAACATTTTTTGTAAAATTACTCCTATAATTGAAAAATTCCCTAAATAGATTGGTATTTTCTTATTTTATTGTATTCTTAAAAAGCGAGAATTTTTTTGATTATAAATTAGGAAAATTTCCCAAATATTGTAAGAATTTTTCATTCCCTAACATGTACTTAAAATTTTCCAATACACGATCGAAATACATTCCTTCAAAAAGGAAATTTTTCAAAAGTATTGGGAAAATCTCAAACTTTTAAAAAAATAAGTTTTTCTACCCAAAGTTTGAAATTTACCTACAATATTAGTGGCAAAATTTTGAAAACTTTGCAGAGTATATTTCAGTGCAAAAAATTAAGGTTTCGAAATTTTTTACCCTAAAATTTGATATGTAAATGTATTCGAATATTTTAAAGTGTCCAAAAATTTAAACTAAATGAATAAATCATACTAAAAAATTCTATTTTTTAAACAATTCGATGGTCATTATAGGATTTTGAAGCTTGTTAACAATTGTAGATAGACTACAATGGTCATTAAATTGATAAAGAAGAAAAATTTACTTAAACTGTTCCGCTAATTATATTTTCGGTATTTTTCAACGTTCAGGATTCTGCTTCTTCGGTAAAATTATGTCAGCCCAAAATCAAGGCCTTTTCATGGTAAACGAGTTTTTCATACATAATGTTTGAAATTAAACGATTTTAGGTTGAGTTTAATATTTTCAATATTAAAAATATTGAGTTTAAAGATTTTAAAGTAAAGTTCTGCAAATTCAAAATTTCTATAGTTGCGCAATTTCCAATTTAAAGCGTTCAATATTGAATAATTTGAATATTTTAAGAGAAGAAATTCGAATTAAAAGTGTTCAATTTGAGATTTAAACATTCAAAATTGTTTGTTTTCAAATTAAATTTTTTTTTTTTAAATTTGCAGGATTACTGCAGAAAAAAATCTGCTACACTTACAGGATTTTCAGTCAAATTCAAAAATTTCCTGAATAGCTTGGTATTTTCTTCTTGTATTGTATTCTGAAAAAGTGAATTTTTTTGTAGTATAAATTGGGAAAATTTCTCAAATATTGAAAGAATTTCTCATTCCCAAACATGTATATAAAATTTTCCAATACGATCGAGATAAATTCTTAAAAAAAGAATTCCAAAGTATTGGGAAAATATCCAACTTTTTTAGAAAACAACTTTTTCTACCCAAAGTTGGAAATTTACCTACAAAATTACTGGAAAATCTTGAAAATATTGCGGAGTATATTTCAGTGAAAAAATTAAGGTTTTGAAATTTTTTACCCTAAAATTTAGTATATAAATATATTTGAATATTTGAAAGTGTTCGAAAATTTAAACTAAATGAATAAATTATACTAAAAAATTCAATTTTTTAAACAATTCGATGTCCATTATAGGATTTTGAAGCTTGTTAACAATTTGAGGTGGACTACAATGGTCATTAAATTAATCAAGGGTAAAAATTGTTCCTCTGATTATATTTTCAGTATTTTTCAACATTCAGGATTTTGCTTTTTCGGTAAAATTATCTCAGCCCCAAATCAAGGCATTTTCGTCGTAAACAAATTTTTCATTCATAATGTTTAGAATTAAATGATTTGAGATTGCGTTTATAATACTTTCAATATTAAAAATATTGAATTTTCAAGATTTTCAATTAAGGTTCTGCAAATTCAAAATTTCTATAGTTGCCAATTTCCAATTTGAAGCGTTCAATATTGAATAACTTGAATATGTTAAGCGTTTGAATTAGAAGAAATTTGAATTAAAAGTGTTGAATTTGAGATTGGAACATTCGAAATTGTCTGTTTTCAAATTTAAATTAACTTTTTTTAATTTGCACACGGAGAAAAATATATATTAAGACTCAATATATCTGGATTTTTAACTATAGGACAATCATCTATACATTTAGGTATAATATCTTGATATTAACATTTAATATCCAGATAGTAAATTTTAATATCTCAATATTTTTATATTTAGAGTTTTTAATACCTGAATATTGAATTTTAAGATCAAAATATTCCACCTTAATATCTAGATCGTTGTCCTATAGTTAACAAACAAACAATATTAATTTTAAACCAAACAATTGAATTTACAACCAAATAGTTAAACTTTCAAGCAAACGAGACGAATTTTTAACTAATTAGTTGAATTCTCAATCTTGAAAGATGAATTTTCAACCACATGGTCGAATTTTCAAATAAAACAACAATTAACTTCAACCAAAAACAGTAGCACTTTTAATCAAATAGTCGAATCTTCATGCCAAAAAGACGATTTTTTTAGAAGAGAGTTGAATTTTTAACCAAGAACTTCTCTACCAAAAACACTGAATCTTCTATTAAAAAAAGATGGACTTTCAATGCAATAAACACGGATTTTCAATATAAAATGGCTAATTTTCAACAAATAGTTGAATTTTCAAACAAAAAGTTAAATTTTCAACAACGAAATCAATCATTAACCAAACAGTTGACATTTCAACAAAATGTTTGAAATTAAAAAAAAAATTAAACTTAAACCAAAAACCGTTTCATTTTCAACCAAATAGTTGAATTTTCAAACAAAAAGACGTATTTTTTAGTAGAGAGTTAAATTTTCAATCTAAAAGGACGAATTTTCTATCCTAAAAGACAAATGTTCAACAAATTAGTTAAATTTTCAACAAAATGATAAAATTTCTAACAAAATAGTTAAATTGTTAAGAAAATAATTAAATTTAGAAAAATATAATTGAATTTTCAAATAAAATGATGAATATTGAAAAAAATGAATTTCTGAAAAAGATGTTCCACTTTTACCTGAATAGTTGAATATTCATTTAGAAAAATTAATTTTCAACAAAAATGGTAATAATTGATATTTCAACCAAAAAAGGATTAGAATTTGAAATAAAAAACAGATGAATTCAACAAAAAAATACGAAGTTTTAAGAAAATATTCAAATCCTCAACCAAAACAGATACATTTTTCATTTAAAAGGATAAAATTTCTACCAAAAGATAAGTTTTGAAACTGAAAAGACAACTTTTCTATAAAAGAGTAGAATATTCGAACAGGAAAAGATGTCAACTAAATTGTTGAATTTTCAAACCAAAAAGGAGAATCCTCTAAACGACAGTTGAATTTTTAATATAAAAAGATGAATTTTCCACCAAAAAATTAATTTTCAACCAAATAGTTGAAATTTCTGCGAAACTATAATAGAATTTTCAACCCAAAAAGACGAATTTTTAACAAAACAGTAGAATTTTTAAGCAAAAAAGTCGAATTTTCTACACGACAGTTGAATCAAGAAGAAGAATTTTTTACCAAAAAGACGAATTTTTAACAGAAAAAGTAATTTTAAAGCAAATAGTTGAATTTTAAAGTAAAAACGATGAATTTTGAACAAAAAATGGAACACTTAAATTTGGTTAAAAAAATTAATTGTAAAAAAAAAACGAATTTTCAACAAAATATTTAAATTTCTCACCAAAGAGATGAATCTTCAACTAATCAAATGAATTTTCAACAAAGTAATTCAATTTTCAACCAAGTAGTTGAATTTTCAACTGTCAGGTCAAAAGGTCAGGTCAATTTAGAAATAAATATTTCAAAATTTCATATTAAAAGCCTTGAGAGACAGTTTCGAATACAATAATTTTAGATGTAAATATAAAGTAATTTAAAATCGAAAAGCTTAACAATTTCTGATTTTTATTTGAAGATTTAAACAAATAAATCATTTTAAATTGAAAAGTATGCGATTGATAAAGTTCAAGAATGAATGATAATTCTAAAAGAAGTGTTAAAAATAAAACGAAATGAAATGAAAAAATTAAAAATTGTGTTTAAAATCAAAATAGATAAGAATCAAACTAACTTAAATTAATACCTCAGTAATTAAATAATTTTGATAATTTTAAGTGGATGCAATTTTAGAGTTCTGAATTTTCATGTCTTGACGATTAATTTTTAATTTTTCCCTTTCATAAGTTTTAATTTTGCAATTAAAATTGAATTGGTTGAATTTTGGAAAGTATAATTAACAGTTTAGAAATTATTCATTTTTAAGTGATTTAAATTTACTTCAAATAATAAAATTTTAAAGGGCTTAAGTGTAAAAAAGTTATAATATTACAATTTTTGGTGACTAAAATGTTTTCAGCTTTATATGAAGTTTGCGTTCGTTTAAGTTTCAGCGTATGGAGTACAAATTTTTTCATTTTCAATGATTCGAATTGAAAATTAATATTTATTTTGAACGTTTGTTTTTAGAATAATTCAATTCATTTTTAGATTTTAGAAAAATTTGTCTAATCAGCTTTAATATTAAATTATAATTTTCTTATATAATAACAATTTAAAATTTCAGAAGCTTTGATTTTGAAAGATTGAATTTAGTTTTCAATTTCAAATTGTCAAATAAATATTGCTTAGAATTTAGAATGATTAAAATTGAAAAGTTTTCAATTTTCCTTCGAATTTTAAATGATCCAATTTCCATACTTAGAATCTTAAAATATTCAATTTTTAACTTTTTGAAATTGTCCTTTTTTCGAAATTTTATTCTGAAATCATTCAATTTCGTGATTCTTCAATTGAAAATAAAATTCTTTCATTTTTATCGCTTCAAATAAGCAATTATACAATTCAACTCTTTTGTTCTAATCAAATTATGCAAAATCGTTCTACATTTTTTTTTCAATTTCAAACGCTTTCAATTCCAAATTAGAAATTATTAATCATTGTTCTAAAAATTTTTAAAAATATTTAAAAATTGGGTTAATAATGCATTTTTACGTTTTTCATATTTCTAATTGATTATTTTCATTAATTAATTATTTTTAATGTTGGGAAATAAAAATCTAGAGACGTGAACGCGCAATTTGTGCGCGTATATTTACTGCTATAGTACACGTTTTAATAAAACGTGTCTCTGTATTTTCCTTTATCAGACACAAAAATTTCCTTACCCTACTTAATATATTCAAAGTTAATGGATTCCTTGCAAAAACTGACGAGCATAACAAAAAATTCGAAAAATAAATAATATCCATTAAAGGAAAAGATTTTTAATATGTATGTGAATTTTACAGATTCTACTAAATTTACTCGACATTTTTTTATATATTCTATAAATGTTAAAATAGTTTTCAAATTAATTCTTTAGTTTACTGATTCGAATTCTAAACCAAAAATTCTTTTAATAAAAAATTGTTTGTAACGAAAAACGGCTATTATTTGAAGTGGTTCGGTAGACCATGTAAATAATTTTTTGTTTACAAATAATCTGAGATCTGTCAGTTGACTATAAATTGAGGTTAAAATTCCTCATAAAAAAAAAACTAATATTCAAAAAATCATTCCCCAACTCGATTTTGAATTGAATCTTCCCATTTTTTCCAAATATACTGAAAAATGTACTTTATATGATTATTTCTCAATTTTTTAGGTAAAATCATTGTTTTTTTCTTTATATGAAAGAATTTGAGAAACTATATCACTACAAAGACTAGAGATAAAAATGAATTATTTACAATAATATATTATAGAACACAACTGATATTCATTTTTAAATAATATATAATCAGTACAAATAAAAGATATTTGTAATAGAACAGTAAGTTTGGAAAAATCAAAATAAGTTTGGAAATAAATAATTAACAATGTTAAAAAAGAATGTTGGAAAATCAAAATTTGAACTGTCAAAAAAAGAACTCGATCAATTTTATTTATGTCTTACTTAAATTATTCAGGCGAAATAAGCGAATTGAATGTATTTTTACAGCAATATTTATAACTTTTTTATATGCTTTTTCATAACAAAATCATGCGAGTGATTTTTTAAAAAACATTGTCCAATTATCTCACAATTTTAAAATCAAAAGCTTCGGAGTTATTTTAAAAAATATCAATTTTTCTAATAACACCAAATGGTTACGATAGTCTCTAAAATGATAATAATGTATTAATTATATTCCTCTAATGATTTCAGATAATTAATAATAATTACATTATTAATCAACTAGAATTATTTTTGCTTGACAAATAAAAAATGCAGATGTGTTATTGAAAAGAAGGATCGGTTGAAATTTTATTATTACAATTTCAGTAAGAATAATTAATTTTCATCCAAGAAAAAGAAAAAACTGTTAAATTAAACCATAAAATACAAATTTTCAATAGAAGAATTACATTTTCAACCAAGAAAGATTTTTCAATTAATGAAGAAAAAAAATCTCCTCTAAAGTGTTGAGTTCCTATATAAAGACTAATTTTTCAAAAAAGTTTAATTTTTAACTGGAAAATATGCATTTTCTACTATAATAATTTATTTTTCGACTTATAAAAACAAGTTTTCCACCAAATGAGTGAATTTTTAACTGAAAAAGATCAACTTTCTAGCAAAAATGAAATAGCTACATTCTCAACAACAAAAAAACGAATTTTCAACCAAATTTGTTAAATTTTTAACCAAAGGTATGAACTTTTACCTAAAATGCTGCAACTTCAATAAAAAAAAAACATCAACCTAATAGTTGAATTTGCAACCAGAAAGGTTATATTGTTACAAAAAAAAATTTCAACAAAATAGATGAATTTTCAACTAAAAAAGATAAATTTTTGACAAAAATAGAATAGTTTAATTTGAAGTTAGAGAAGTAAGTTTTTAAGCAAATAAAATCAATTTTTAACGAAATAGTTCAATTTTCAAACAAACAGATCAATTTCCAACCAAAAAGATTAAATGTCTATATAAAAAAAAAAATTTCGAAGAAAAATGGAATAGTTACATTTTTAGTTTAAAAAAAATTAATTTTCAATTAAAAAAAAAAACTAATTTGCAACAAAACACATGAATTTTGAAACAAGTATTTTTTTTTGTATGAAATTTTGAACCAAAAATGTTAATTTTCTACCGAAAAAAAAAAATTTTCAACAAAAAATAGAATAGTAACAAATATAATATATTTACAGCGAAATAATTGAATTTTCAATCAAACAAACGAATTTTCTACCAAAAAGATTAACTGTCTATAAAAAAAAAAATTTTGACAAAAAATTAATTTAAATTTTTAGTTAAAAAAATTGATTTGCAATAAAAACAATAATTTTCAACCATAGAAAAATTAATTTTCAATAACAAAATAATTTTCTACAAAAAAAGGATAATCTTTAACAAAATACATGAATGTCCAACCAAATATTTTAATTTTTAACCTAATAGTTGAATTTTTAACCAAAAAGGTGAATTAGTCAACAAGAAGATTAACATTCTACCACAAAAGACACACAAAAGTTTCAACAATATACAGAAATTTTCAAACAAATATGTAGTTTAATTTTTAACTGAAGAATATTAATGTTCAAACAAACATGATATAATTTAATTTTTAGTTAAAAAATTAATTTTCAATAGCAAAAAAAAACTAATTTTGAACCAAAAAAGTTAGCTTTCTACCAAAAAAAAAAAAATAATTTTTAATAAAGGACATGAATTTTCAACCAAATAGTTGAATTTTCAACCGAAGAAGATAAATGTTCAACAAAACATGGAATAGGTTAATTTTCTGTTGAAAAAATAATTTTTAAAAATATTAACAAAATAGTTGAATTTTGAAAAAAAAGATTTTTCAACTAAAATAATGAATTATGAACAAAAAAATTAATTTTTAACAAAGTAGTTCCACTTAGTGGATTTTTTTCTAAGGAAAGGGTAATTAGTGCGCGAGTAGCGCATCAAATTATTTATTTATTTTTCACTCTAAAGGACCCTGAAGCCTATTTTTTTTTAATTTAAACGCTCAATAAATAAATAATTGTTAAATTCTTATAAATTGTGCAATTCAAAGTCTTAACAAAATATGTAAATCCACGCTATCATTTTCAATTCTCTAAATTAAAGAATGAATCAACAAATTTAGAGATTTTCAAAATTATCTTACATATTTATAATCGTTTAATTGTTACTCATAAATCGAAAATTGTTTTGAAATCTATTCTAAATATTCTCTTAAAATTATTATTTTTTAAAATAAAAAATCATTTAAAACTTTTCCAGGAATCCTAAGAAAATTTGGTGTATTATCTTGAAACTTCTCAAAATCCTCAAACAGCTTCAAAACTTTATTTCAAAGTGTTGATAAATCTACATTTTTTAAAAAAAATTTTGGAATGTTTTCAAATTTTTCAGATGTTTAAATCCTGGAAAATTAAAAACATCACTTAAAATGTTCCAAATTATTTGTTTATAATTTTGGATGCCTTTTGAAATCTTTTTTAATATTCTGTTAAAATTAATTTTTCAAAATAAAAAATCACATGACACTCGTAAATATAACCTAATCTAATCAAAAAGTGTTATAATACTGAAAAAATTGGATGTAAAAGTCTAAGAATGATTAGACAAAAAATATGAATAATTTTCAACGTAAAGTACAGAAATATAATATGTAAATTACCTCGGACTGCGTAAAGTAACATGCTCATAACCTGCTGCTTTCTCCATGCCTCATGTAAAAATAACATTCACAAATTGTGATTTTTCATTTTTCTGTAATTTTACAGAATAGCTGATATTTTGTGAACAATTTTTCAGAGTAGAATTTAAAGATTTTCTTGTTTTGGGGAAGATAAATCGGAGACTTTCTACGTAAAATACAAACCTCACACAGAAAAAACTGGGGTTTCCATTAGAACCCATTTTTGGTTCCAAAGGAGCTGCAACAAAAATGAACCCCACTTGCTGAAAAGGAACCCAAAACGATAAATGAGCTCTAAATGATACCTCAGTTGGGGTTCTAAAGGATCCCAATTGTAAATGAGCCTATTTCTAAAGAACCTATTTATCGCTTTGCCCACTTCGACATTTTTTAAAATTAATAATACAATTTTTACCTGAAAGCACACATGTAATCAAACTCTGATAGCCATAACTTCATGAAGATAATGAAGGTACAAAATATTACCGTAATTAAAATAGATGTAATGACTTGATAGATGTAATTTGCAGGTTATGTAACAAGCCTGTAAAATGTAAACATAAAGGCTTATTCATATGCAAGAAACTTTTCGACATGTCACTTTTTAAAAGTACAAATATATATTATCAGAAGTGCTGTAGGGTCGTTGAAAAAACAAAATTTCCTTTGTTTTATAATTTTAACATAAAACATAAGAATAGATAACCAATTTGACTGTAGCGAAACGAATTTTTTTAAAGTCTTAATGCGCATGCGTCGAACCTGCAGCCTCACTGCATGTTGATCGCGCTCTTATTTGAAATGATAAAATATGCAAATCAATTTTTTACAACATAATTATTATAATATTATCATTATAATTATTGTTTAATAATTTTAAAGTACAAGAAATATTATGAATTATTCAGAATTGACATTTGTGAAGAAAAGTCTTCCTTCTTTTGAATTTAAAATCAATAATTCATTTGTAAAGAGTAAAATCAAAGAACTAATTTACCTTTTACCCTAAAAGTCTATTTCGTGATCTGAAAATTAATTTTGTTGATTCTAAACTGATGATTTATCATAAAAAATGAATTTACACATTTGATAATTTAAAAAAAAACATATACAGCGAAAAACACGATAATTGACAGAAATGGACTTGTAGATTGAACTATTTGAAAACTGTTACAGATTGAACTATTTTTAAATTTAAACATTAAAAATTGTGATATTTACTGGTGCAATAGTTCAAAATTGTATTAAATACATGCAGGAATCATCACAACAACTGGTTTTCCTTCCCAAAGTACATACATTTTCAGGGTGGCGATTCGGCGGACAATTTCAAATTCTCGGTTATTTCCCGGTTTTTCCCGGTCAAGTTTTTCAATTTTCCCGGTCAACTAAAAGTAACATATTCATATTTGCCGTAAAACGCAAACATTTATTTTAATTCATGACGTTCACTCTGAACATCCTTTAACACGACAGAACAAAACATTGCAAAATAAATGAATTTTCAAAAAATACTTGAATTTTCCACTAAAAATATCAATTTTTCACAAAAAAATGAAATAGTTAAACTTTTCAACCAAAGTGATGAATTTTCAAATAAAATTATGAATCTTCAACTGAATAGTTAAATTTTAAACAAAATAAAAAATAAATTTTCAGCTAAAATTATGAATAGTTAACTGGAACACTTGAATTTTCAAAAAACATGAATTTTTAAACCACAAGATTAATTTTTAAATAAAAAGAATTATTTTGTACAAAAAATACAATTTTTCAACAAAATACATGAATTTTTAACAAAATAGTCGAATTTTTGATTGAAGGAGACAAATTTTCAACCAAATTGTTGAATTTTGAACTAAAACAAGAATCATTTCCAACCAAAAATGGAATACTAACGTTTTTAGTGAGAAAAAAAATTAATTTTAAACCAAACATAAGAGTCTTCAATT
Organism: Andricus curvator; assembly: GCA_932195095.1. Taxonomy (NCBI): domain Eukaryota; kingdom Metazoa; phylum Arthropoda; class Insecta; order Hymenoptera; family Cynipidae; genus Andricus; species Andricus curvator. The sequence continues at coordinate 426,124 of CAKNYM010053347.1, read as the reverse complement.
AAAACAATGAATATTCAACTAAAATAGTTGAATTTTCAGACAAAAAAATTAATTTTTACTAAAAAAGATAAATTGTCAACCAAAACTTGAATAATTATATTTCAAGTTAAAGAAATTAATGTTTAACCGAACAAACGAAGTGATGAATTTTCAAATAAAATTCTAAAAATTTAACTGAAATAGTTGAATTTTAAACCAGACAGATGAATTTTTTTACTGCAATAATGAATCTTTAACTAGAATAATTGAATTTTGGACCAAGAAGATGAATTTCTACCAAAAGACGAATTTCCAAATGAAAAAGATAATTTTCCTACCAAAAATTTAATAAATAAATTCATAGGCAAAAAAAAGAAAGTTAAAAAAAAAGAGATGAATTTTCAACTAAAATTATGGAATATTCAACTGGAGTAATAGTTAAATTTTCATTTAAAAAAAATAATTATCTGAAATATTTTAAGTAATTTATTTAATAAATTACATTTTTTTGTACAAAAAAATAGACTATGAAATGAATAATTGGTTGAAAAAACTTCACTTCATTGACGAATCTGTTGATGACAGCTCTCTCAGCTCGCAGAAATTGTTACAAAACATTTATTTAATTTTTTTTCATGAACATATTGCTTAAAATGTGTTGCCTCGAAAAAAAAGTAAATAAACGTTTTCGAATAATTCCCGCGAGACGAAAGTGCTGCCATCAAATTGCCACTTCATAACCTCAAAATCCTAGTACGGATAGGTCCTATTGGGAACGATCAGCCCCCTGGCACTTTCATGGTGGACTGTATTATAAAAGTTGGCTGAAAGGTGGATCACGGCCACCAGGCGAAATCGTGGCGCTGATTACCTATAGGGCCGACTTTCTTTAAAATACATGGCAAAAATGCAAATATTTATGTTTTTTTAAAATCTGAACCGTTTTTTCGTGTTTTTTTAATGGAAAAAAGAAGTTAAATGTTTTTGGCATATACTAGTATAAAATATATAACGAAAAAAGTGAAATATATTAAGTTTCTAAGTGATCAAATGTGTGAAAGCAATACGAAAAATTTTTCCAAGATAATACATTTAATATAATAAATTTAAACAAAGTAATAACAATAAAATTGTTATTAATTAAATAATTAATTAATTTAGGAACTTTAGTGTCACGATTTTAAATTAAAATTAAAAGGTTTTTTGCGTCGTAAAATTCATGTACCTAATTTAATATTAAAACATTTTATTTTAAAACAGTATAAAGTAACTTAACAAATTATTTTGCAATTATAAAAATTGCAATAATCAAGAGGTATGTATATGAGATTAATAAAAAGGCAATTTTTAAATTAAAAAAGTATAATTCTTATGAATCTTATATGTAATATAAAATTTTTAATAAATAAAATGAATGCATCAAGCATTTCAAACAATTATAACTTTCTGTAAAACACAACAGTAATAATATGTAATTTTATGTACAAAAAAAATGTTTATATTTTCTTTAGATTAGTTAAATTAGTTAAATTCTTCAAATTAGTTAAATTTTCAACAATTAAATTAGTTAAATTTTCAAAATGTTTTTCAGGCTTTTCGTCTCGTCCCAAATGGAGTGTTGGTACGGCTCCTCGACGTCGCGGCCTTTTATACGGAGTGTACAAAAAATAGTTTATTTAAAATTTATTTATTCAATATTAAAATTTTTTTAATAATAAAAAAAATATTTTTACCACAAATAAGTATAGCGCGTTCTCAAATTTAAATAATTGCCAATATAAAATAGTATGCCAAGAGAATATGTTGAATTATTGATACTCATATATACAAATTATTTGCATTATTTTTTGAAATTTTACAAATTGTAAATAGAAAATATATTTTTTGGAGCTAAAGATATTATTATTTATTTCTTTAAATTATTTTTTTTAAAACTATTAATTTTATTCCACGAATTCATGTTTAAACTCTGGCGGAATTTGTATTTCAAAGTACATAATAAAAAAAGCAATATACCCAGATAGCACAAAAGTTTGCGGCAAGCTTGCCTAAACCTTGCGATGCAAGGTTCAGAGGCTTGCATCGCAAGGCTCAGGCAAGCTTTCAGCAAATAAGAAAATGTCCGCCATGCGGCAATATTGCGAAGCAAGGTTGAGGGAACTGCGCCATGGGAACCTTCCTGCAAGCTTGCCTGCAATATTCAGGGAATATTGGAAGAAGATTCGTCGGAAAGTTTTATTAAAAATTTTTTTTTAAGTAAGATATCTCATACACTTTCGTACACACGTGAGGCGGCATTCTGGGAAAACATTGAAAAACTACTGCGCAGATGTAGGTGCCATAGAAAACTACTGCGCAATGGATCTAATTAAAGATTGTCATGCAGCGTTTCCTCAATCTTACTTCGCAATATTGACGCATGGCGGACATTTTCTTATTTGCTGGAAGCTTGCCTGAACCTTGCAATGCAAGCTTCCCAACCTTGCATCACAAGGTTTAGGCAAGTTTGCCGCAAACTCTTGTGCTATCTGGGTATACACAAAGGAAAATAAATACGATAATTAAATTCATTCCTAAAACAGTTCCGTCAGGACCAGTAATTGTTCTTTCGCGGATGATGTCACTTTCTGCAAAATGTCTCTCACAAACCGCTTGACCTTCTTTGACTTTAATGTCATCTCTCAAAATTGCTTTTTGCCATTTTTTGATTGACACTTTGCCTTTTGGTACATAAAAAAACCGTTGAGTTTGCTCCTCCGAACTCCGCGTTTCTTTTTGTAACCAGAATCACAGTTCACTGCTAAACACTTCACCATGTTTAATGTTTTTTCAATTAATTATATATCACTGATCATTTTCAGCAAAAAAAAAAAACGAAAAAAGGACTAATAAACTATCAGAAAATATAAAAAACTTCGAATGTTGACAATTTTGCCATGTATTTTCAAGAAAGTCGGCCCTATAGGTAATCAGCGCTACGCTCGGGCAATTTAAGTACTAACGCGCAGGGCAGTCAAATGTGTGCCCATTTTCAGCTTTGAGTGCCAGGGAGCTGGGAACGATTGAAACTTTGCAACACTGAATCTTTCCCAATCGTGCACACACGATTAAGAAACACGATTTGAAACAATTCAAATTTCTTTCTATCATTCTGCATTGTTTTCAATTAATTATTTCTAGAAGGGTAAACAGTTTGCCTTTTCCGAAAATTGTACGCATAATAAATAATAATATCGTTTGTGTTTGCTTTACCGACATATTCTGTAAATCGCGAAATTACCAACCCGACTTTGCAAGCGGTTGGTATGTGAATGTGCCTTTATGTTGTTCTTTTCAAGTGCGCTCTAAACGAACCCTTTTGGGTCTCTGCAGGTATCTATTGGAGCTCAAGTTCGAAAGGATACCAACTTTTATTTGAGCCGCAACATTAGTGAACCCCCAGTTTTTTCTGTGTAATTATTTTCCACTAAGGATTCGTCATATGGTTTACTTCGTCTTCTAGTGTGTATTTCTTCTTCTTAGTGCTTACTTCTTCTTCTTAGTCTCCTTATTCTTAACTAACAATAAATTCTCAGTGCTAATCAACATATTATTTTAAAACAGGATTTATAAACTTCTAACATATTACATAACCCAGATTCTATATTTGACTGACAGTTCACGCTCGTTTAACGTTCCCATGTGGTACGTTAAGCCATTGAAATTTTATTCTCACTTCAGTCTAAAATTCAAAATAAAGTGGCATCAGAATAGAGGCACCCGAGACTATATTTTTGGAGGACTGTTTCAATACCGAAAACTAGCCTTGAAATGATACTTTTTTTTTTACAGCAGGAAATCGGACTGCAGAAATACCGAGGATCCTGGAATTCGTATAGATATGCTAGAATTTCTGCAAATGTATTGTTTCTTCATCAGGAATTCTCAAAAATCGCTGTAGATATACTAATTGAGTCCTAATTATCTCAATATTTGATTACAATTTTCAATAATGATTAGCATAGTTAAATTCGTCTTTCCATTACGAATCCAACCATATAGAAAACTCATTTTTGATAAAAATGCAGTTGTACAGTTTCTTCATCAGGACGGCAGAATTTTGGATGAAGTGCATTCTATTTTTTTGCGGGGTTTTACATACATGTTTCCAAGGAGAGTGCGCGATTAAAGGTGAGCACAGAGACTCTGTATGTGGTAATCGACTGTTGCAGGATGTTTACGTAATTTCACCATTTTTTCGCATACATCTCAGCAGATCGGTGTTCGGATGAACACGCGAGGTACGGTTATAATACAAGATGGACATTCGTGTGCATTCGATATGCTGCCAAGTATGCGGCTCTGTGCATCGCACTCCTTGCGGTGGATGAATGTTCCTCTATGTGCGGTTGAATCACGACCGCGATTCAATGGGTTGCAGAAAGGGGGGGGGGGAGGAAGGGTAGAAGAGAGGAAGGGACTTCTCCTTGCGGCGACACGGGGAGAATAGGCCCCTTAACACTATAGTCAGCCATATCGCGATCGGCCGATTCCTATGCGAAGTCATAATTTAACAAGGAAAGAAACAGGATCAAAGAAAGAGAAAGAATGAAAGAGAGAGAAAACAGAGAGAGAGAGAGAGAGCCATTGCGATCTTGCAGCGGATAATTTATTCAAAACGTAATCGAAAGTAACGCTGGATAGGATATTCAACGCATCATTCCGAGATACAACCAATTAAGAATTTACATTATTACTTTCCGAATGATAATTTCATTATCTACTGATGAAGAGTGAAGAGATAAGTGACATCTGCAAGTTTGATTAGGGAACGTCCATCAATTACGTGAGGATGATTTTTGAAATTTTAAACTATCCACTCCCCTATTTTAAGGTTTCGTAAGATTTTTGTACCCCCACCGTGCCCCTTCTTACATAAGATTTTTAATTTCTTACCTAATACATATTGACATTTGAGAATTTTAAATTAGATTAAAATCAAATTAAAAATCCCGTTTAACGTCCAATACTCAAGTTAATGTATAGAATTCTTGAAAATAAAACAAGAATCTAACGATCAAATTTGGACAACCACCACGAAATGCTCCCATTGCAAATCCCCTTCCTTCTCTTTTTTGTTTCTTTCGTCTTTTTTATTTTTATTATTATCGAATCACAATATGAAAGCATGCACAATATTTATCAACGTTTCGGTGCTCATACAGCACCCTTATCAAGGTAAGAAATAAAACAAACAAGAAATAAAAGAAAGTCAAGAATCATGAAAACCTATTGCTAAATGTAATTAATCACACGGAAAATTTTTCCAGTTATGGGCCATCCATAAACTATGTTACCAATTTTGGACTTTTTTTATTTCCCCTAAAAGTAACGCAGCTGTTGGCTGAAGACGGATTTTACGTTTCTAAATTCTTTTAAATAAAATTAATGTAGACAACATATTGCATTCAATACAAAACACTTGAAATTCCTAAGATTTCAAGACGAAATATATTGCATTTTCAACAAAATAGTTAATTTTTCAACCAAAAAAGGTTTTCTACCCAAAGAGATGAATTTTCAACAAAAGAGCCAAATTTTCAAAAAAAAAAAAAATAATAATAATAATTTGAACCAAACAGCTGCTTTAACAACGAAATAGATTAACTTTTCAGTAAAAGCGACGAGTTTTCAAAAATATAGTCAAATATTCAACCAAATAATAACATTTTCAAGACAAAAAGACGAATGATTTCGAAGACAGCTGAATTAAAAAAAAAGTTACTTTTCGACCAAGAAAGATAAATTTTCAACCAAGAAGGAATTTTTTTCTACCATAAAATATAAGTTTAATAAAAAAAATAAAATATAAATTTTTAACAACATAGTTGAATTTTCATCCAAAAATGATAACTTTAAAAAATAATTGAATTTTCCAAAAATGATTAGATGTTTAACAAAATAGTTGAATTTCTAACAAAATAATTGAATTTTCAGCAAACAAAGATACATTTTCAATAAAATAGTCGAATTTTCGCACAAAAAGATTACAATTCAATCAAATATTTGAATTTTCAAGATAGATAAATTTTTTAGAAGACCGTTTAATTTTTATTTAAAAATCAACAAAAAAGTAAAGTTTTCAAGCTAAAGAGTCGAATGTTTTAAAAAACAGCGGTCTTTTGAATAAAAAAAATACATTTGTAACAAAAAAGATTATTTTCAATCAAGAAAGATGAATTTTCAACAAGATAGTTAAATTCTCAATCAAAAAGTTAAACTTTCAACAACCAAGAATAATTTTCTACCCATTAAGACGACTTTTTAACGAAATATATGAATTTTCTACCAAATAATTAAATTTTCAACCAAAATTTGAATTTTCAACAAACAAGATTAATTTTCTACCCAAAGAGACGAGTTTTCAACAAAATATGTACATTAATTTTCTAACAAACATTTGAATTTCCAAATTATACAATATACAGGATAAAGTTACAACCAAAAATGGAATAGTTAAATTTTAAGATAAAAACTCCTTAAAAAAAAAACTTTGAACAAAAAAAACGAATTATCAACAAAATTGATAAATTTTCAATGAAACAGACGAATTTTCTACAATACAGTAGAATTTTCAACATAAAAGTTCATTTAAAAGCAAATAGTTGAAATTCCAACTCTAATTATGGATCCTCAATAAAAAAATTAATATTTTTACAAAATTGTTCAAATTTAAGTCAAATGATCGATTTTTCAAGCAAAAAAGATGAATTCTCAACTAAGCATAGTAACAGTTGATATTTCGACCAAAAGAATGCATTTTTAGCCAAAAAGGATCAATTTTCAACCAAGAAGATAAAATTCCTACCAAGAAAGACGAATTTTCAACTAAAAAGTTAAATTTTTAACTGAAAAAGATAAATTTTTCACCAAAAACTGAAAATTTTAATTTTCAGTTTAAAAATTTATTTTTAACCAAACATGAAACGAATTTTCAACAAAATAATTGAATTTTCAACCAAATAATAGAATTTTTAACCAAACCAGATTAATTCCGAACCAAAAATATAATAGTAGCCTTTTCAATAAAAAAAAAGAATTTGTACCTAAAAATATAGTTGGATTTTCTTCTTGGGTTAAAGTTATTTCCACTTATGACCCCCCCCCCCGCGTTTCAACCCGAGGGTTGGGCGGCCCCCCCCCCCGTCACGCCAGGCCCCTTTTTCTTTTAGGACTACACCACTGTTCCTAACAATATTAAAATTCTCTTTGTGAAATGAAATGTGGGACAAACCTAGAGCTCTGTCAACTAAGTTTTTGATTACTGCAATTTTGTTTTGAAAAGGATGAACCGAAAAGAAATATAAAATTCTAACTGAATATGTACTTTTTCCTATACCAATTGGTGATAATATTACCATCCTGACCTTTAATTACTTCTATGTCCAAAAAACTGATTTTATTATTTTTCTCTATTTCATGGGTGAATTGAAGTTTTGGATGAAAACTGTCAAAAGCATCAAAAAAGCCTGCAACTTTGCTAAAGGAATACATAATAAGGTGTCATCAACATACCGAAAGTAAAAGGGTAAAACAAAATCTAGCTTCTTGAAAGCAAAGACCGCCAAATCTTTCATAACTATTTCTGCTAAAATCGGAGAAATGACTGAACCTATGGGAGTAACAAACTTTTGCCTATAAAAAGATCCATTGAATATAAAATAAGTTGAGTTCATAATGAAAACTATCCCTTTAATAAAATCTTTTTGACTTAATCGAGTACGTGTTTTTATATTGTCCCATCTATTTAAAATTGCCTGTTTAACTAACTGAAGGGGTATACTCGGAAACATTGCAACAACATCCAAAGAAATCATTACATGGTCATCAGAAACAGTTTTTTAAATAATAATTTTTTTGGAATTTCCAGCTATTTTTAATATTATATTTAGAATTGTAATGGAATCTTTAAGTATCAAATTAAAGTTTTGTTCTGAAAATTTCGTGGGAGTGTTATTAGTTGAAATAACCATTCTCAAAGGATAGCCATCTTTATGAATCTTTCTCAAACCATAACATCTTGCAAGAACTGTATCTTCAGTATTTATATCAGTCCATCTTATATCTTTTCCTAAAAGTCCTTTCTTTCTCCAATTGTCTAGAATCTTGAAAGTGTCTCTTCTTAATTGTTTTAACGGATTTTCATTCAATAAATCAAAGTCATCACAGAAAAAACTGGGGGTTCACTAATGTTGCGGCTCAAATAAAAGTTGGTATCCTTTCGAACTTGAGCTCCAATAGATACCTGCAGAGACCCAACAGGGTTCATTTAGAGCGCACTTGAAAAGAACAACATAAAGGCGCATTCACAAACCAACTGCTTGCACTGAAAAAAATGATTGTTACGCAAATAACTATTTTCCACTAGTTAAATCATTTACAGTCAACTGTACCAGTTTTTTGGTAACAATAACTGCATGTGCAAAGTGAAGTTAACTAGTCAAACCTAGTAAAATTTGTCCAGTAAAAATAACATTATGGCTTAGTAACCTGTGCTAATTAAACTTGGTTAAATAAAAAGTAGTAAAGCTAACGTTGTTGATGGTTACTAATAGTATTTAATTACAATGAATTAATATGAATCTAAAATACATTTCATGCAAATTCATATACACAAAGATATGTATAAGGTGAATATAAAAACGAATAAATATATCATTGCATGCAAGACATAATAAGATAAAATAACCGATTCTGATGAAATAAATGACTTCTGGAATATATCATTTACTCAAATTTGTATATCATATATGTATTAATTTTCTATATGCGGATTCGAAGTTATAAAAAACTCTATGATGTTATAGTATTCTTGAGACAGGTGGAAATATAGAGGTTATAGAATGTTCTATATGTATACACTGTAAAGAATATTTTTTGTATTTTATACTCACTGTTTTTATATAATTATACCAAAACTTGTAAAATTAGTTCGTATAAAGCGGGGTATAATTATACAAATTTGCAAATAAAATTTTGTATAAAAACGTGACTTTAAATGTAAATGTTTTACAGGTTATGTTTGTATTTTCACAAGTTTTTGTAAATTTACCTATTTCAAACTAGATCCGATTATTACCTCTCTGAAAAAGGGAAATTTACAAAATCTTGAGAAAATAAAAATATAATCTTTATTTTGGTATAATTATACAAAAACACAGTGGGTAAAATACACAAAATATTATTTACAGTGTAAATATATATAAGTTTACTGAAAATTATACACGAGTTTTATATATTTTAAATTATATTTTGAAAATTCCAATGAATTTAGATGGTTTTGAATTTTCGCGCTGAAAGTACTTAGAGCATTTCAAATTGTACATCCGGAAATAGATACTCATTTGAGTCTGGAAGTAAATCCTGCTTCCTGCTCGCCATGTGCTCCTCGCGTCGTCATGATGATCTTCCCTAACCAGCAAGTTAGCAACGTTGGCGAACATTAGCGAAGATTGTTTTTTTCGTGTTAAACATGGCATCGATAATACTAAAAAAGTTAGAAGAGTGGGAATTGATGGATTACGCACAAGCTTTCACTCGTGTGAATGCAGCCCTCGCTTCGCTCGGGCAGCAAACTTCACACTCGTTGCAATCGCTATGTTTCATCCCTTGTAATGCAACATACTATTTCGATTATACCTTTTGAGTATTTTTCATATTTAAAAAATTGACTTTCTCGTTGCTTCGTCCATGACAAATATTGAACACGGCAGCTTCATTTAAACAAATATTTTTCGGAGTGGCTTTTTTTTAGTATACAAACATGGTTCATTTAACTACATAAATTATAGTCACCGAAGAAAATGAAACTAGTTAGTGTAACTATAAATCTTTCTCAATTTTTCTAGTTTGAACGGTTAAATTGGCATTAACCTGTGGTTAATTGAACTGTTCAAAAAAAGGTCTTGTGTACCAAAACAATCAAGTTCATTCTACTATTTTCTCTTTGTTAAACTTACGATAAATATTGTTAAAAATAACAGTCAAACAAGTTGAAATTACCAGTTTCACTGGTTACTCTAACATAAATTTCTATAGTCAGTTTAACTAGTTGTGCACAGTAATCCGCTGTACGAACAATGCAGACTAGTAAAATCCTAGTAAACCATTACTAGTTTTTTTTTCAGTGTGCAAAGTCGGGTTGGTAATCGGTACTAGGATTTTGAGGTTATGAAGTGGCAATTTGATGGCAGCACTTTCGTCTCGCGGGAATTAATCGAAAACGTTTATTTACTTTTTTCTCGAGGAAACACATTTTAAGCAATATGTTCATGAAAAAAATTAAATAAATGTTTTTTAACAATTGCCGCGAGCTGAAAGAGCTGTCATCAACAAATTCGCCAATGAAGTAAAGTTTATTCATCCAATTATTTATTTCATTGTCTATAATTTTGTATAAAAAAATGTAATTTATTAAATAAATTACTTAAAATATTTTAGGTAATTATTTTTTTTTTAATGAAAATGTAACTATTATTCCAGTTGAATATTCCATAATTTTAGTTGAAAATTCATCTCTTTTTTTTAACTTTCTTTTTTTTTTGCCTATGAATTTATTTATTCAATTTTTGGTAGAAAAATTATCTTTTTTAGTTGGAAATTCGTCTTTTGGTAGAAATTCATCTTCTTGGTCCAAAATTAAATTATTCTAGTTAAAGATTCATCATTGCAGTAAAAAAATTCATCTGTCTGGTTTAAAATTCAACTATTTCAGTTAAATATTCAAAATTTTATTTGAAAATTCATCACTTCGTTTGTTTGGTTAAACATTAATTTCTTTAACTTGAAATATAATTATTTAAGTTTTGGTTGACAATTTATATTTTTTAGTAAAAATTAATTTTTTTGTCTGAAAATTCAATTATTTCAGTTGAATATTCATTGTTTCAGTTGAAAACTCTTATGTTTGGTTTAAAATTAATTTTTTTCCACTAAAAACGTTACTATTCCATTTTTGGTTGAAAATGATTCTTGTTTTAGTTCAAAATTCAACTATTTGGTTGAAAATTTGTCTCCTTTAATCAAAAATTCGACTATTTTGTTGAAAAATGGTATTTCTTGTACAAAATAATTCTTCTTATTTGAAAATTAATCTTCTGGCTTGAAAATTCATCTTTTTGGTCGAAAAATCAAGTGTTCCAGTTAAATATTCACAATTTTAGCTGAAAATTTATATTTTATTTTGTTTAAAATTTAACTATTCAGTTGAAGATTCATAATTTTATTTGAAAATTCATCACTTCGTTTTTTTGGTTAAACATTAATATCTTTAACTTGAAATATAATTATTTAAGTTTTGGTTGACAATTTAAATTTTTTAGTAAAAATTAATTTTTTCGTCTGAAAATTCAATTATTTCAGTTCAATATTCATTGTTTTTGTTGAAAACTCCTATGTTTGGTTTTAAATAAATTTTTTTTCCACTAAAAACGTTACTATTCCATTTTTTGTTGAAAATGATTCTTGTTTTAGTTCAAAATTCAACTATTTGGTTGAAAATTGGTCTCCTTTAATCAAAAATTCGACTGTTTTGTTAAAAATTCATGTATTTTGTTGAAAAATTGTATTTTTTTTTTAATCAAAATAATTCTTCTTATTTGAAAATTAATCTTCTGGTTCAAAAATTCATCTTTTTGGTCGAAAAATCAAGTGTTCCAGTTCAATATTCATAATTTTAGCTGAAAATTTATTTTTTATTTTGTTTAAAATTTAACTATTCAGTTGAAGATTCATAATTTTATTTGAAAATTCATCACTTTGGTTGAAAAGTTTAACTATTTCAATTTTTTATGAAAAATTGATATTTTTAGTGGAAAATTCAAGTCTTTTTTGAAAATTCATTTATTTTGCAATGTTTTGTTCTGTTTTGTTCAAGGATGTTCAGAGTGAACGTCATGAATTAAAATAAATGTTTGCGTT
>CAKNYM010053347.1:378584-391650 GCA_932195095.1 Andricus curvator | reverse complement strand
TTATATTGTTGCATCAACCTTGAATTATGTCGAAGAAAAAAGTGGTATTATAAAAAACAGTATTTTCAAATATTATGCATTACCATAGCTTCCTTACTCTTCAATAAAGTGTATTAATATTATAGGTCAATCGATTCAACTCAAATCAGCACATCTTTTCTGTTCTTGCATCAACTTTGAATTATGTTAATGAAAAAAGTTGGACTATAAAAAAATTATTTTCAAAATATATAAATTACCATAACTTCCCTACTTTTTAATAAAATGTATTAATATTATAGGCCAATCGATTCGTTTCGAACCAAGGAATGTTTTATATTGTTGCATCAACTTTGAATTATGTCGAAGAAAAAAGTTTTACTATAAAAAACCGTATTTTCAAATATCATGCATTACCATAGCTTCCTTACTCTTCGATAAAATGTATTGATATTATAGGTCAATCGATTCGAATCGAATCAACACATCTTCTCTGTTCTTGCATCAACTTTGAATTATGTTAATGAAAAAAGTTTTACCATAAAGAACCGATTTTCAAAATATATAAATTACATAACTTCTCTACTCTTTGATAAAATGTATTAATATTACAGGTCAATCGATTCGTCTCGAACCAAGGAATCTTTCCAGTTTTTGCATCAACTTTGAATCATGTTAATGAAAAATTTTTACTATAAAGAACCGATTTTCAGAATATATAAATTACCATAACTTCCCTACTCTTTAATAAAATGTATTAATATTATAAGTCAATCGATTTGCCTCGAACCCAGGAATCTTTTATATCTTTGCATCAACTTTGAATTATGCTAATGAAAAAAGTTTTACTATACAAAACCGATCTTTAAAATATCATTGAGTGCTAAAAAAAATGCAATTAATATTTTTAGAAATCCTTCGGTCAGTTTCAGATTATTAGTGAGGCAAATAAGCCGTTTAGATTTCATCAAATTATCTGCAACCGTTTTCTAGTTATCGTGTTCACAAAAAAGTGTGACATCCGCACACACACACATCCACATCCTCACACACACATCCACACACTCGCATATCCGGAAAATTGCTTAGAACATTGTATTAGACATTTTTAAATTGGGGAAGGTTTAATTAAATGAATTTGAAAATTTTGGAAAATGTTACCATTGCAAAGCTTCCTCTATGAGGATCGAAGCAAAAATTGATAGGCTCAATATTTTTCAAGCTTATGTTTCTGTCTTTCCGAATATTTTATTTTCAGAAAATCAGAGGGCCCACCAAAATGCCAATTGATGTGTTCTGTTACAATGAACAACTCTTTAACCTACGGTAGTTTTATATGTCAAATTAAAACCTCATATAAACAATTTAACTTTTCTTAAAACTTTATAAGTAGCTATTGATGAATCAATAAAATGGTCTTCAAAACTTTGTCAAAATATCAATCCACGCGTCTCGAAGGCGTGAACAATATTGCATCAAATGCGGTACTGTTATATTCCCAATATAAAAAAAATCTTCTTATTAAAAGGAAACTAATTTTGTTGAAAAATTTAAAAGCGATATTGGTAAGTTATGGTAGATCATAAAAACTTCTTAACTTTGGCAATCGATGCGTCTCGAAGACGCGAACAAATATATTATATACATTATAGTTGTTTTCCCAATATTAAAAACGTTTTCCTGATATCGACAAGATAAACAACATTTTTTTTTTCAATTTATAAATCGGTATTGATAGATCATAAGAGGTTATAGAAGGTTCGTCAATATGTCATTCGACGTGTCTCGAAGACGCAAATAAATATGCCAAATACAGTACTGTAGTACTCGTAATATCAACAAAGTTTTTCTCATATAAACAGAATACAACAATTTTGTTTAAACTTCATAAATCGGTACTGGTCGGTCATGAAATACGTCGAAATATGATACGTCTCAAGGACGCTAACCAATAATCTACATGTAATATTGTCGTGTTTTGAATATCAAAAAAATTTCTTTTCATATAAACAGAATAAAACTTTTTTTGAAACTAAATAAATCGGTACTGGTTAGTCATAACAGGTTTATCAATAGGTCAATCGATGCGTCTCAAGAACGCGAACAAATACTATACATGTAATATTGTCGTATTTTAAATATCAAAAAAAATTTTCTTACATAAACAGAATGAACCATTTTTTTAAATTCATAAATAGGTACTGGTGGGTCATAAAAGGTTTATAAACAGGTCAATCGATGCATCTCAAGGATGCGAACAAATACACTGAATATAATATTGTCGTATTTTAAACATCAAAAAAGTTTTTCCTATATAAACAAAATAAACCATTTTTTGATACTCCATGAATCGGTACTGGTAAGTCATAAAAGTTTTAACAATAGGTCGATCGATGCGTCTCAGAGACGCGAACAAATACGCTAGATTTCGTATTGTTGTATTTTGAATATCAGACAAGTTTTCCTTATATAAACAAGGTAAAATTTTGCTTTTTAAATTTCATGATCGTAGATCTTTTACTTTTCGAGATATGGTGAACAGAAAAAAGTTGCACACACATACACATACACAGCCATTGAAAAAAAAAAATTATTTTCAAGCTCCTGGGGTCGAATTATATCAAAATATGTCAAAAAAGTATATTTGAAAATTTAGGTCATTACAAACCTCCCTCTATGAGGAAGCAAAACATTCAGATTCAAAACAGTTTTAATAGATGAATCAGTCAATATTGCTGACTGAATCAATCAGTCTATCAAAGTGACTGATTTTAAGTTAGTAAAAGTGAATGATTTGTCTGCTATAAAAAAAATAGTAAAATTATTTCTAAATTAAAATTCCTATATTTTAATAAATGATTTAAATTAGCTATAAATGACTGATTAACACATTGAAAGTTACGGATTAGAATCAAAATTACTGATTCACTGGACGTTACTGATTAGAGATATTTATCTTTATTACCAACAAATTAATCTTCTCAGTTCAAAATTAATCTTTTTCGCTGAATTCGACTGTTTTATATTAAAAATAAAAATATTTTTGGGCTGAAATATCAACTATTAAGAAGAAGAAACTGACAACACTTCCAGACCATAACTATTAATATATTAATTAATATAATAATATAATTAATTAATATATTAATATAATAACACTATTCAATTTTTTGATGAACTACTTGTTTGACAAATGGTCTTTCAAGGTAATAATTTATCATTTTAGTTGAAAAATTATTTCTGTGAGCGATAATTTATCTACTTTGTTGAAAATTCGTTGTTTTTTTTTGTTGAAAATTAATTTTTTTTACTGAAAATTTATTTATCCCATTTTTGGTTGAGAATTAATCTTCTTCAGTTGAAAAGTCAACTATTTGTTTAAAACTTTGTTCATTTCGTTAAAAATTCTTCTTTATTGGTAGAAAATACATTTTTTCGCGAAAAAGTAATTTTTTTAGTTAAATTCCATTTTTTACATTCAACTGTTACATTTTTTGTTGAGAATTCATCTTTTTTTATTGAAAATTTTTGACGTGGTTGAACTGCTTTGTTAGAAATGCATTCTTTTTTTTTTTAGGTTGAAGATTCACGACTTTGCTTAAAAATTCTGCTCTTCCCTATAAAATTAAATTAAAAAAAATTTAATTCATTTCTTATGGTTGAAAATTAATTTCTTAAATTAAAAATCTAACTAATCCTTTTTTGGTTGAAAAATTATTTTTTTCAGTTGCAAATTCATCTATTTGGTTACAGTTTGATTTTTTTTACGATAAAAATTCGTATTTTTGGTAGAAAATTAAACTTTTTGGCGGAATATTCATTTTTTTTTTAAATTCAAGTGGGGTAGGTTAAAATTTTAACTTCATTTGAAAGAGAGTTGAAATTCCTCTGTTCAATTGAAAATCAATCTTTTTCACTTGATAATTCAACTATTTAGTTTAAAATTTATTTTCTTTTTTCTTAATTCCACTTTTTGGCTTGAATACTTAACCCTTTCGTTAAAAATTCATTTTTTTTGTAGAAAATCAATCTTCTTGGTTGAAAATTCATCTGTTTGGTAGACGATTCAACTATTTCGTTATAATTCTTTCCCGTGAATTGGTTTAGAACTTATTTTCTTTACTTGAAAACTCATGTATTTTGTTGAAAATTGAACTTTTTTGGTTGAGAATTCAACTTTTATGGTAGAAAATTCAACTATTTTGTTCGAAATGAATTTTTTAATATGAAGATTTAATTACTCCAGTTTTTGTTGAAAATCTATTCTATATAAGTTAAAAATTCAACAAATTGTTAGAAAATTCATGTATTTTTTTTTTTTGACCTGAGAATGTAACTATTCCAACTTTGATTAAAATTATCTTTTTTGGTTGAAAATTCGTGTATTTTATAAAAAATTCATCTTTTGGTATAAAATTCAACTATTTGGTTCAAAATGATTTTTTTAATTTGAAGATTCAATTATTCCAGTTTTGGTTGAAAATGTATCCTTTATAAGTTGAAAATTCCACTATTTGTTGGAAATTTCATGTATTTTGTTGACAATTCATCTTTTTGGATAGAAGATTAATCCTGTTCGTTGAAAAGTCATCTTTTTGTTGAGGATTCGACCTTTTTGTAAAAAATTCAACTGAATGAAATTTTTGTTGTTGAAAATTAATTTTTTAAATTAAAAATTTGACGATTCCATTTTTGATTGGAAATTGATCTTTTTCAGTTAAAAGTTCAACTGTTGCAATTTTGTTTGAAAACTTATATCCTATAGTTGAAAATTCATGTAGTTTGTTGAAAATTCGTCTTTTGGTAAAAAAATTGATCGTCTTTTTGTTGAAAATTCATCTTTCCGGGTAAAAATTTAATCTTGTATGTTGAAAAGTTATCTTTTTGGTTGAGGATACAATTATTTTGTAAACAATTACACTTTTTGGGTACATTTAACAGATTGAAATTTTTTGTTAAAAAATTAAATTTTTAAGCTGAAAATTTGACGATTTCATTTTTGACTGAAAATTTATCTTTTTCAGTTGAAAATTCAACTATTTTGTTGAAGATTTATTTTTTTCAGTTCAACTTTATAGCTTGAAAGCTTAACTCTTTGGTCGAAAATTGTTATTTTTGGATAGAAAATTCATCCTCTTTGATGAAAATTCATCCATTTGGTTGTGGATTCAACTATTTTGTTAAATTTTTGTTTGCTGTATTATACAGGTTAAATTTTTTTTTATTTTTGTTAAAAAGTAATTTTTTTAACTGAAAATTGAACTGTTCCAATTTTGGTTGAAAACTCATTTTTTGTAGTAGAAAGTTCATGAATTTTGTTGCAAATTAATCTTCAACTATTTTGGCAGAAGATTCAAGTATTCTGTTAAAAATTAAATTATTTAAAAATTAACTATTTTGTTGAAAAATCATATTTTTGGTTTGAAAATGAAACTGTTTGGTATATAATTAATTTTGTTGGCTTCAGAATTCAACAATTTTGTTGAAAATTCGTGTTTTGGTGGAAAAGGTATCTTTTATATAAAGTGATAATTCAACTATTAGTTGTATTCTATTGAAAATTGGTCTTTTTGGGTAGAAAATTAATCTTGCTTGATTGAAAATTTATCTTTTTTGTTGAGGATTCAACTATTCTGTTAAAAATTGGTCTTTTTTCGTTGAATTAAACTGGTTGAATATTTATTTTTATTTTTGTTAAGAGGTAATTTTTTAGCTGAAAATGTAACTGTTCTAGTTTTGGTTAAAAACCTATTTTCTCTGGTTGAAAATTCATTTTTTTTTTGGGTAAAATTCAGCTATTTGGTTGAAAATTCAACTGTTTTGTTGAAAGTATAATTATTTTGTTGAAAATTTAACTGTGCTGTTCAAGAAATCTATTATGGCAGAAAAGTCATATTTCTACGTTGAAAAATAATCTTCCCTACTTTTAACATCTGCTTACTTACAAAAGAGTTATTTAAACACATTTTAATTAATTTTTTCTGAAAAAAGATCTTCTCTTTTCGCTCCGCTGGGAATCGAACCTCAGAACTTCCGATTTCCGGTCAGGTGCTTTCCCATTAAGCTACTAGAGAGATCGAGAGAAGAAACCTTTTTCAGAAATACACGCATTATTATGCTAGATGGTACAAGTCAAATTTTTCTAGTCTGAAAAAGACGTTCAAAATTTCTGTTATTCTCTAATGATAATACAGATACTTTTAAAAATTCGATTTGTACCATCTAGCATAATAATGCGTGTATTTCTGAGAAAGGTTTCTTCTCTCGATCCCTCTAGTAGCTTAATGGGAAAATACCTGACCGGAAATCAGAAGTTCTGTGGTTCGACTCCCAGCGGAGCAAAAGAAGATTTTTTTTCAGAAAAAATCAATTAAAATAATTTTTAATTCATAGCTCCATCTAGTCTGAAAAAGAAGTAAAAAATTTCTGTTATCCTCCAATGATAATACGGATTCTTTGAAAAATTTAAACACAAATAAAAAACGGATGAAAATAATTATCTACAAATATTTCTATCAAAATTTGCATTTTTTTTCTCACAAACGTAGAATAAATGATCAGAAGTGGAATTCTGTTTGACAGGAGCAAATAATGTCTCAACGGATAAAATGTCTTCGTTTTTCTTATCAAGGTAAAACTCGGAATGTAGCTGAAGTGGTTTTGCTGATTGGTTTATAGTCAGGTATAAATATCTGTCGAACTGTCGAAGCTCGTTACAGGCAAAATTCTATGATATCTAATTTTTAATTAATACATTCATTAATCGAGTGCAGTAGCTATGGACTGATCGCGTCTGCAAATTAAGGCAAACTGGACTCTAATCGAATAAGGATACAGATTCAGTCCTTCTATCATCTCATAAATTTATCATACTCGAAATCGAATTTCATTCGATAATTTTGGCGAACACTCGATTCAATTGATTCACTGCTGGGATCTCATCTTAAATTTCAGTTAAAATTACCGGTTCGATGGGATCCTAATCGAATGTTTTCATACTGGCTACATTTCACCTCCGGCGATTGACGTTTTGCCAGGTTTCATGAAAATTACATTCCTGGTAGAAATATTATGAAAGCCTCAGATCATTTCGACACTTTGAAAAAAAGGTTTAGTTCTTACGTTTTTTAATTCGTAGAATGTAATTTTAAGAGGTTTTAACGGTAATTTATTACAAATTTGTAGAATTTGTACAGGTTTTCGAGGATTTAACTCGCTGTTTGATTATTACAAAATTTAAATAAATTAATACAGGGCCGTTTGAAAATTACGTCACAATGACAAATTTTTGTGAAGATGTTTTTATGATTTGATCACATATGGCAAATATAAATATGAATAATAACTTTTTGAAATGCTTGGAAAAATTAAAATTAGTGATTTTATTTTACAAGTGAAGAATTCCTCTTTTTTCTCCTGTTTTCAAGAAAATTCACCCTTTTCTCGCTTTTTTGAAAATATTTTTTGTTAAAAGTTTATTACTTTTAATTGGAAAATCTACTAATACATTCTTGGTTCAGAATTCATCGCTTTGGGTCAAAAATTAGCATTTTTTTTGTAAAGATTGAACCATTTTGTTGAAAATTAGTTTTTTCAGGTGAAAATTAATTTTCTCAATTGAATATTTAACTAATCCATTTTTGGCTGAAAACTGATAGTTTTTAATTTAAAATTCAACTCTTAAATTTTTTATTGAAAATTCATATTTTTTGGTTGAAAATTCAACTACTTGGTTGAAAGTTGAATTATTTTGTGAAAAATTCATTTTATTAATTGAAAATTGAACTATTTCGTTGAAAAATCGTTTTTTTTAAATTGAAAATTAATTTTCCTAACTGAAAATTTAACTATTTTATTTTTGGTTGAAAATTCATCGTTTTTAGCTGAAAACTCAGCATTAATTTTATTGTTTGAAGATTTAACTCTTTTGTTGGAAATTTATTTCGTCATTGTTTAAAAATTGATAGTTTTTAGTTTAAATTTTACAGTTTTGGTTAAAAATGTATGTATTTCGTTGTAAATTTTGTGTGTGTAGAAATTTACTCTTCTTGGTTGAAAATCTTACTACTTTGTTGAAATTTTAGCTACTTTTGGTCAAGAATTGATCGTTTTTAGTTTAAAATTCAACTGTTTCGTAAAAAATGAATGTAATTTGTTGCAAATTCATATTGACTGGTAGAAAATTAATTTTCTTGATTAAATATTCCACTGATTGGTTGGAAGTTGACCTAATTTGGTAAAAATTAATTTATTTAATTGAAAATCCATCTTTTTAGTTTAAATTTAATTATTTTGTTGAAAATTTCATGGTTTTTATGAAAATAAATTTTTTCAACAGTAAATTTTACAACTCAAATCTTGGTTAAAAGTCGATTAATTTTAGTTCAGAATGCAACTATTTTGCTAAAAAATTTAACATTTTTGTTGAAAGTTCTATTATTTTCGTAGAAAATTCAACTATTACGTTAAAAATTAACGTTTTGGTTAAAAATTCAATTGTTTTATAGAGAGTTTGCCTTTTTGGTTTCAAAATTTCACAATTTTGTAGACAATTTTTTTCTATATTGACTGCAATGTCTTCCCTGATTGAAACATATTCTTTTTTTTAGAAAATTTACCTTTTTTGGTTAAAAATGCAGCTGTTTTTGATTTGAAAATAAGCATTTTTTTGGTCGAAATGTCAATTATTACATTTTTCGTTGCCAATTCATCTTTTTAGTTTTTGATTGAAAATTTAACTACTTAGTTGAAAATTAAACTGTTCTGTTGGAAATTCATCTATTTTGTTGAAGATTCATCTATTTTGTAGAAAATTTAATTATTTTACTAAAAATTTAATTATTTTGTTAAAATTGTAACTATTCTGTTGAAAATTAACAATATTCGATTATTTTGTTAACAGTTTAATTATTTTGTTAAAAATTCCAATGTTTTGTTAAAAATGAACTTTTGGGTTGAAAATTCAACAGTTTTCTAAAGAATTTTCCCTTTTTGTTTGGAAATTGAATTTAATTGACGCTATTTTCTCTCTTGACTGAAAAATCTTTTCTTGTTAAAAATTCAACTTTTTCGTCAAAAATTCGTCTTTCTGCTTTAAAAATTCATTTTTTTAAAAGAAATTTTACTTTTTTTGGATAAAGATGCAACTGTTTGGTTGAAAATTATACTCTTGAAGTTGAGGATTGAAACATTTTGTGAAAAATTCGTCTTTTTTGGTTCAATTCAACTGTATTTTTATTTAAAATATAAATATTTTTTGGTTTAAAAGGCAATTTTTGGTTGAAGATTCATCATTTTAGTTGAAAACTCGTTTTTTTATATGAAATTAATTTTTTTAAGTGAAATATTTTGTTCTTATTAAAATATCAAATTTTGCAAATTCAGCTTTTTGGTTGCATTAAACTATCTTTTATTTAAAATTCAAATCTTTTTTGGCTTAAATATAAACTATTACATTTTTTCTTGAGAACTTACCTTTCTTCTGTGTGAATTTCACTACTTGGATGAACTACTTTGTTAAAATACACCTCTTTGTTTATTAATCCAACTATTTTATTGAAACATTTTTTGTTGTTGAAAATTAAGTTTGTTAATTTAAAATTTAACAATTTCATTTTTTGTTAAAAATTAATCCTTTTTAGTTAATGATTCAACTATTCGATTGAGAATTCAACTATATTTTTTAACAAAAATGTTGGTTGAATTACAGTGTTTTTTATTTTAAATTAAATTTTGTTGTTGTTGAAATATCAAATTTTTTTACTTCAAATTTAAATATTTTTGGTCTGGAATATCAACTATTGCATTTTTTGTTAAGAATTCATCTTTTTCAGTTTAAAATTAAACTACTTAGTTGAAATTTGAACTAATTTGTTGGAAATTGATCTATTTTTTTAAAGATTCAACTATTTTGTTAGACATTCAATTATTTTGCTAAAAATTCAACTGTTTTGTTGAAAATTAACTTTTTGGTTGAAAATTCAACAAGTTTCTAGAAAATTTGCCTTTTTTGTCTAGAAATTGATTTCTGTTGACATTTTTTTTCTCTCTTGACTGAAAAATCTCTGGTTAAAAATTTAACTTCTTTGTTAAAAATTCGTCTTTCTGCTTTGAAAATTCATTCTTTTTTTTTTAAATCTTTTATATCTTTGGGTTGAAGAGTAAAAGATTTTATAAAAATTTCGTCTTTGTTGGTCCAATTAAACTGTTTTTCATTTAAAAGAGAGATATATACATTTTTGTTGTGAATTCATCTTTTTGGTTAAATTCGACTTATTTGTTAAAGAAATTAATAATAATAACAAAATTATTTGTTAGAAATTTATTTCTGGTGTTAAAAGATTTATCATTTTAGTTGAAAATTCAAGTAATTTGTTGTAAATTTAATTATTTTGTTGAAAATTCAACAGTTTTGTAGATCATTTGTCTTTTTGGGTTGAAAAGTTAACTGTCTTTAAAAAATGTCGTCTTTTTGGCTTGAAAATTCAATTATTTGGTTAAAAATGGAACAGTTTTTGGTCGAAGTTTGATCTTTTCTGTTAAAAAATTCGCCCAATTCATTGAAAATACAACTATTTACTTAAAAGTTCAACTATTTTGTTGAAAATTCCTCGCGTTTGCTTGGAAGTTGAACTATTTA
Organism: Andricus curvator; assembly: GCA_932195095.1. Classification (NCBI taxonomy): domain Eukaryota; kingdom Metazoa; phylum Arthropoda; class Insecta; order Hymenoptera; family Cynipidae; genus Andricus; species Andricus curvator. The sequence continues at coordinate 381,032 of CAKNYM010053347.1, read as the reverse complement.
GTTGAAAATACAGCTGTTTGCTTGATAATATATTTTTTTTAATACAACTATTTGTTTGAGAACTCATCTTTTTAGGTAGAAAATTCAACTATTTGGTTCAAAATTCAACTATTTTGTAAAAAAATTTAATTATTTCATTGAAAATTCAACTATTTTATTAAAAAAGTAATCTTTTTTGTTGGAAAATTCAACTGCTTCGTTGAAAATTCGTCTTTTTTTGCAGAAAAGTTATTGGTTTAAAATTCATCGCTGTTTCTTGAAAATTCATCTTTTTGGCTTGAAGATTAGACTATCCGGTTGAAAATACAACTGTTTGTGGTTGAAGTTAATTCTTTTTTGTTTAAAAATTCGACCACTTGGTTAAAAATTCAACTATTTTGTTGGAAATTCGTCGCTTTTGCTTGAAAATGCAACTATTTGGTTGTAAATGTAACTGTTTGATTGATAATAATTGTCGAAAATTCAATTATTTGGTTTAAATTAAAATTATTTTGTAGACAAATTTAATTATTTCGTTAAAAATTCAACTATATTATTGGAAAGTAATCTTTTTTGTTCGAAAATTCAACTGCTTTCTTGAAATTTCGTCTACTTTGATTAAAAATTCATTTTTTCGTTGAAAAGTTCTTCGTTGAAAATTCATCTTTGTGGTTGAAGTTAATTCTTTTTTGTTTAAGAATCGGACTATTTGGTTGAAGATTTTTAAACTTTTTTGTCAACTGTTTCTTAAAAAATTCGTCTCTTTTGCATAAAAGTTTAACTATTTGGTTGTGAATGAAACGGTTTGGTCTGAAATTATTTTGTTTATTTTCTGAAAATTCAACTATTTGGTTGAAAAATCAAATTTTTTTAACGCATTTGGAAATAGGAGGAGAATTATTTGAGCTACATGAAAACTTTTTCGTGACAAAAATGCATTAGAAAAAAAAATCCCCAAGACCTCGGTATTGGAATTGGCAATACAGCGAATTTCACCATTTTTTATTTTGGTATTTTATGAACTTATCTTTATAACTTGTACTTTAAACATTTTTCTGAGCATGTATGGTTTTTTTAAACATAGAAATACACTAGAAAAAAATCGACAAGACCCAGGAATGGAAATTGGTAATAGAGCGAATTTTAAAAATTTTGATTTTGGTATTTTATGAACTTATCTTTATAACTTGTAGTTTAAACATTTTTCTGTGCATGCGTGGGTTTTTTAAATATATAAATACACTAGAAAAAAAATCCACAAGACCCAGGAATCGAAATTGGAATGACAGCAAATTTTCTCCTTTCGGAATTTTGTATCTATCAGAATTAATTTTTTTTATTCATAAGTTTAACATTTTTCGGGCTTTGTGGAATTTTTAAGCCTAGAAATGCACTAAGAAAAAGTCGACAAGATCCAAGAATCTTAATTGAAAACATCAACTTTCAAAAAAAAAATTATTGAATTTAAAAAGTTTCCTGTGAACCTGATTTCCTTCGATGAAATTCTTTTGCGAACTGAAAAAAGGCATCGTTCTTTGTGCATGCAATTTCACCAAATTTGTTCTCTTTTCATACCCTTTCGAAACATGTTAAACTTATAAATGAAAAAAATTAATTCTGGGTCTTGTGAATTTTTTTTCTATTGTATTTCTATGTTCAGACAACCCACACATGCTCACAAAAATGTTTAAACTACAAATTATGAAGATAAGTTCATAAAATATGCGTGTGAACTTAGCCCCCCACTTTCAAAATTTCGAATTTTTTTTACAGTTCTGACATCCTTTTGAATAGTTCTACAGTTCCTGATAACTTTTGAAAATAGTTCCGGCGTATAAATACTCTAAAAATGGATTTTTCAAAATTGGGGGCTAAGTTCACGTTCCCCCGCACTTTTCGAAAAATGAAGTTTTTTTTAGAGTTCTGGGTAGATTTAGCATAGTTCTAGAGTTCCTGATACTTATTGAAAAGAGTTCCCAAAAATAAGACCCAAAACAAAAATTTTCAAAGAATACATTTACAACAAATTTTGGAATTAAGAATTTTGAGAGTTCCAGGAGTTTTGATCAGAGTTCTGGTATCCCCCTGAATAGTACTACAAAAAAGTATAAAAACATTTTTTCGATCAACTCAAAATCCAAAAACCTACAACACTTTACACATACCCAACAAAATTTGAAATTAAAAATTTTGAGAGTTCCAGGAGTTCTGATTAGAGTTCTGGTATCCCCCTGAATAGTACTACAAAAAAGTCGAATAACATTTTTCGGTAAACTTAAAATCCAAAAACCTACAACACTTTACACATACCCAACAGATTTTGAAATTGAAAATTTTGAGAGTTCCAGGAGTTCTGATCAGAGTTCTGGTAGCCCCCTGAATAGTACTATAAAAAAGTCTGATAACATTTTTCGGTAAACTCAAAATCCAAAAACCTACAACACTTTACACATACCCAACAAATTTTGA
>CAKNYM010053347.1:353188-378265 GCA_932195095.1 Andricus curvator | reverse complement strand
TGGGTATGTGTAAAGTGTTGTAGGTTTTTGAATTTTGAGTTGATCCAAAAAATGTTATTATACTTTTTTGTAGTACTATTCAGGGGGATACCAGAACTCTGATCAAAACTCCTGGAACTCTCAAAATTCTTAATTTCAAAGTTTGTTGGGTAAGTGTAAAGTGTTGTAGGTTTTTGGATTTCAAGTTTACCGAAAATTGTTATGAGACTTTTTTGTAGTACTATTAAGGGGGCTACCAGAACTCAGATCAGAACTCCTGGAACTATCAAAATTTGTAACTTCAACATTTGTTGGGCATGTGTACCTCCAGGTATGTAAAAATATTGAAACTCAATAAAATTTAAAAACTCTGCAAACAAGAAATTTTCTAACCCTTTTTTTCGAGCGCGAATGACCAAGCTGCATGTCGATGGAATCCAAATTAATTATACTTTTTCCGAATTCCAAAAGTATTTATTTTCGACCCACCCTATACTAGGCAATCTGAATCATTAAATAAAAATAATTTTTCATTCCCACAGGAATAATGTTCAAGCTTGCTATGAAATATTTCCCTGATTAATTTGCGCTCTAATCTGTTATTTTTCACTAATTTGAAAAAAAATTCAATTAAAAGCCGAGCGTTGTGAGAACTGAAAAGTACAGTTAAGTATAAAGTGTGTAAGGACTTTGAGGCACAATCGGGATGTAGTTCCGCACGTAATATGGGTAACGTCTTATTTGTTCGGCAGGTTCATGACTTTCTCATTGCTCGACGCTTCATTAGCGGTTCTTTTCCCCCTTTTTCCCCCAATGAAATTACACGCATGCATTAAACGCGAACCTTTTATCTGAGATCTAAATGGCCAAATGGCCGTCGATTAAAGCGACGCTCGATGGTTTTAGTCACCTGCACTTTTTTCCCTTGCCAACAAGGTATACTTGTTCAGAAACGCATTCAGACTTGAGCCGATACTACATGGACCGGAATGAAAGTCAATTTATTGTCACAAATGACTCGCAGATTATTTTCAAGAGTGTATACATTTTTTTTAATAGGTGACTCGAACATTATCTCTCGTACTGAATTTGCTCAGAATCAACCATTACAGTTCGTTATTGCTGTCCTTTATTATCGTTTATCACTCTTGCGGTAACTTTCAAGAAATTCGAGCGTTATTGCTCTCTGAGGAACATGGCAAGCAGTAAGGCACTAAGTAAAATGCAGTTTTATTACGGGATGTAAGGGTATATTTTTAAAATGTATTTTTTCTTCGAAAATGGGATAGTTGAATTAAATTTCAGTTTGCCTCTGATTCTTGCTTGAGAATATTAAATGAGAGAATAAATATAGATTATAAATTGAAATAAGTCAAAAGTGAGTGATTCGAAGTGAAGTTTTACTGATTCGAAGAATTCAGATTCGACAATTAGGCAATTTGACTGACTGATGAAATCAAATATTTTGAATTATACAATCTTTTCAATTTTCATTTAAAAAAGGTCAATTTTCAACAAAAAATTGAATAGTTAGGTTTTCAATAAACAATATTAACTTTAAAAAAAAATAATAATTTTCAATAAAATAACTCAAATGATGAATCCTCAACCAAAAAATGAATTTTTCACAAAGTAGTTCAATTGTCAATCATGAAGATTAATTTTGAACTTAAAAAAACGATTTTTCTAAATAAATTATTTTCAAACAAAACAGATAAATTTTAAACTAAAATGATGAATAATTTAAAAAAATGAATTTTTAACAAAGCAGTTAAACTTTAAACCTTCAAAGACGAATTTTCAACAAAACGGTCGAATTTTCAAACAATAAAAAATTCACTCAACTACAAACAATTGCATTTTTAAACAAATAATTGAATCTTCAAGCCAAAATGACCAATTTTTTAGATGACTCGAATTTTCAACCAATATAAATTAATTTTGGAATTAATAATTTTCTACCAAGCAAGATAAATTTTTCAGCCAAAAAAGGACGAATTTTGAACAAATCATTTCAGTCTTCGAACAAAAAGATGAAATTTTAACCTAATAGCTGGATTATCAAAAAAATGAAGATAAAATATTGAACAAAATAGTACTATTTTCAACCATATAGTTGTATTTTTGACCCAAAATTTCAACCAAATTGTTGAATTTTCAACAGCAACAAAATTAATCTTTAACCAAATAGTGGCATTTTCAACCCAATGGTTGATTTTTTAACAAATTTATTAAATTTTCAACAAAAACATTTGCATTTTTTACCAAATTGTTAAATTTTTAACAAGACAAATAAATTTTCAACAAAATCGTTAAATCTTCAATTAGTTGAATTTTTAAATAGTTGAATTTTTAATCAAAAAAGACTAATTCTTTTAAAAAAATAAAAGTTGATATTTCAACTAAAAGTAGATTTTAATTTTAAATAAAAAACTGTGGAATTATAACAAAAAGATCATTTTTGTGATTTCAACCAAAAAAGATTTTTATTTTAAATTGAATACAGATAAATTTAGCCAAAAAGACGCATTTATAACAAAAGAATTGAAAAAAGAAAAAAGAATTGAAATTAATATAAAATATTAAAAATTCAATAAAATAATATAGTTATAATTAAATTTAAAAATATTAATTTTATAAATATTTAATATTTAATTAAATTAAACAAAAAAAGAAATTTTCGACTGAAGCAAATATTTAAGGAACAAACAAATTTTACAACCAGGAATAATTTTTCAGTCGAGAGAAAAATTTTTTTTCACTAAATTGTTAAATTTTTTGAACAAAGAAGTAAATTTTCTAGAAAACAGTTGAATTTTCAACCAAATTGTTGAATTTTTAACAAGACAAATGAGTTTTTAACAAAATAATTACATTTTCAACAAAATAGTTAAACCTTCAATTAGTTGAATTTTCAAATAGTTGAATTTTTAATAAAAAAAGACTAATTCTTTAAAAAAATAAAAGTTGATATTTCAACTAAAAGTAGATTTTAATTTTAAATAAAAAGCTGTTGAATTATAACAAAAAGATAATTTTTGTGATTTCCACCAAAAAAGAGTTTTATTTTAAATCGAATACAGTTAAATTTAGCCAAAAAGACGGATTTGTAACAAAATAATTCAAACCAAAAAAAGAAATTTTCGACTGAAGCAAATTTATAAGGAACAAAAGAATTTTACAACCAGAAAAGATTTTTCAGCCAAGAGAAGATTTTTTTTCACTTAATTGTTAAATTATTAAGCCAAAGAAGTAAATTTTCTAGAAAACAGTGGAATTTTTAGCAAGACAAATGAAGTTTTAACAAAATAATTAAATTTTCAACAAAATAGTTAAATCTTCAATTAGTTGCATTTTTCAAATAGTTGAATTTTCAATAAAAAAAGACTAATTCTTAAGAAAAAAAATAAAAGTTAATATTTCAACTAAAAGTAGATTTTAATTTTAAATAAAAAACTGTGGAATTATAACAAAAAGATCATTTTTGTGATTTCAGCCAAGGAAGATTTTTATTTTAAATCGAATACAGTTAAATTTAGCCAATAAGACACATTTATAACAAAATAATTGAAACCAAAAAAATAAATTTCCGACTGAAACAAATTTCTAAGGAACAAAAGAATTTTACAACCAGAAAAGATTTTTCAGTCAAGAGAATTTTTTTTTCACTAAATTGTTGAATTTTTAAACCAACGAAGTAAATTTTCTAGAAAACAGTTGAATTTTCAACCAAATTGTTGAATTTTTAACAAGAAAAATGAACTTGCAACAAAATAATTAAATTTTCAACTAAAATAGTTGAATTTTCAATTAGTTGAATTTTTAATAAAAAAGACTAATTCTTTAAAAAAAATAAAAGTTGATATTTCCACTAAAAGTAGATTTTGATTTTAAATAAAGAACTGAAATTCTGAAAAAAAAGATCATTTTTGTGATTTCAGCCAAAAAAGATTTTAATTTTAAATCGAATACAGTTAAATTAAGCCAAAATGACACATTAGTATCAAAATAATTGAAACCAAAAAAAGGAATTTTTGACTGAAGCACATTTTTAAGGAAAGAAAGAATTTTACAACCAGGAAAGATTTTTCAATCAAGAGAAAATTTGGTTTTCACTAAATTGTTAAATTTTTAAACCAGAAAAGTAAATGTTCTAGAAAACAGTTGAATTTTCAACTCAAAAACGGAATTTAAAAAAAAAGTTGAATTTTTAACCCAAAAAGACGACTTTTCTGCAAAACAGTTCAATTTTCAAACCGAAAAAATGAATTTTCAACATAAAAGTTAATTTACAACCATAGAGTTGAATTTTAAACTGAAACAATCAATTTTCAAAAAAAAAATAAAAAAGTTAAATTTTTAGTTGAATTTTCAACTAAAATGACGAATCTTCAACGAAAAATTAATTTTCAACAAAGATGTTCAATTTTCAACCAAGTACTTGAATTTTCAATCAAAGAAGATTCATTCTGGACGAAAAATATAATAATTTTAACCCAAAAACAGTTGAATTCAACAAAAAAGACGAATTTTTAACAAAATAATTGAATCCTTAACCAAAAGAGATTAATTTTCACCCAAAAGGCTCCTTTTTTCACCAAATAAAGTAACAGTTCTAAAAGAAAGAAATAATTTTGAAAGCAGAAAGACGAATTCCCAAAAAAAGAGTAAACTTTTCAAACAGGAAAGATTTTTCAGCCAAGAGAAAAAAATTTCAACCAAATTGATGATTTTTCATACCAAAAAGGCGAATTCTCTAGAAAACAGTTGAATTTACAACTTAAAAAAATAAATTTTTGACCGCAAAGTGAATTTTCAAGGAAAGAGTTTATTTTCAACCAAATAGTTCGATTTTCTAGGAATATAATAAAATTATAATTCCCAAAAGACGAATTTTCAACAAAACAGTTGAATTTTTAAGCCAAAAAGAGTTGCATTTCTAATCAAAAAGTCCAATTATAGCTCAAAATTGGTTGAAATTTAAATACTCCCTGTTCCAACTTAAAATTTATTCAAATTTGAAAACTCCGCGTCAACTCAGAATTAGAATTCTTTTTAAAAATTCCCCGTTCTAGTCCAGAATTTTAATTCTTTTCGCGAATTACCCGTTTCCAATCGAAATTAGGAATATTTGAAAAAATTCCCTCTTCCAATTCAAAATGTTAATTCTTTTCGAAAATTTCCAGTTTTAGCTTAGAATTAGTATTCTTTTCAAAATTCCTTGTTCTAGTCCAGAATTTGAATTCTTTTTGCAAATTACCCGTTTCGACTCAAAATTAGAATTATTTTTAAAAAATTTCCGCCAAGGACTGAGGCGAACATTGTAAATAACGAAGTCAAAAAGACTAAAAAATGTATTGAGTTTGTTTTTGCGTTAATATTTGGTACTTGAATAAAAAATATAGTTAACATCATTAATTTTTCTTGTTATAAAATTATTATTATAACCAAAATGATAAGAAATTATAAATTTCAAAAATGGCTCTTAACGGGAAATTGGTCGGGGCCAGGTCGGGTACCGATCGGGCCGTGTGTTTAATCAGCGATCGGGCCCAGGTCCGTTTTCCAGATCTGAGCCAGATTTGGCCTAGTCTGGGCCCGGTCTGGGCCATAGCAAAATTTCTACACGGGTTTTAATAGTTCTTCTTTTAGAAATAGAAATGTGTCTATAGAGCGAATAAAATTTTAGTTTGAATGCTTTTTCCTTAAGATAAGGAATTCTAAATCTAACCTCAAAATGCAATCTCTTCATTTTACGAAAAAAGTATTAAAATCATACATTTTTTCGATCTGTATTTTTAAAAATTAATTTTCAACTGAAAATTCAACAATTTGACTAAAATTGATGCATTTTCTTATAAATTCGTATTTTTCGGTAAAAAATTAATCTTCTTGATTGAAAATTCCACTGTATTGTTGAAAGTAGAATTACTTTGCTAAAAATCCATTTTAGTGGTTGAAAATCTATCTCTTTGGTTGAAAATTTATTATTTTATTGAAACTTCGTTTGTTTTTTGGGTTCAAAATCAATTTCTTCAGCTGCAAGTTTCACTATTCCATTTTTGTTTCAAAATTGATCGTTTTCACTTGACAATTCAACAATTTGGTTGAAAATTGATGTATTTTGTTGTAATTTTGTCTTTTTTTGGCAGAAAATTCAAGTGTTCTGTTGAAAATTTGTCTTTCTGGATAGAAAAGTGGTCCTTTTGAATTCAAAATTCACATTTTGGTAGAAAAGTCCTTTTGAATTGAAAATTCAGATTCTGGTAGAAAAGTCATCTCATTTGGTTAAAGTTTCTACTATTTGGTTAGAAATTCAACTATTTTGTCATAAATTCATCTTTTTCAGTTGAAAATTCAACTACTTGGTTAGCATTTCAACTACTTTGTTTAACATTCATTTCATTGGTTGAATATTTAACTATTTTGTTGAGAAATCGGTATTTTTTGGTTGAAAATGGATCGTTTTCAGCTGAAAATTAAACAATTTGGTTGAAAATTTATGTATTTTGTTGTAAATTTGCCTTTTTATTTGGAAATTAATCTTCTTGATTCAATTATTTTCTTGAAACTTAGGTTTTTTGGTTGAAAATCAATTTTTTTCTACTGCAAATTCAACTGTTCCATTTTGGGTTGAAAATTGATCGTTTTTAGTTTAAACTGCACCAATTTGGTTGAAAATTTACTTTCTTGATGAATATTCGCATTTTCGGGTTGAAAACTCAACAGTTTTGTGGAATTTTCATCATTCTGAATTACAAATTCAATTGTTTAGTTGAAAATTCGTCTTCCTTCGCTGAATTCAACCCTTTTGATATAAAAAAAAAATATTTTTTGGTTGAAGTATCAATTATGACATTTTTCGTTAAAAAATTAATCTTTTTGGTTAAGTTCGGCTTTTTTTTTACTTTTATTGAGGATTTATCTTTTTGGGTTGAAAAATCAACTAATACTATGTTGAAAGTTGAATTACTCAGTTCAACATATATTTTATGTTAATAAATTATTGTAAATTATTCTTTTTTGATAGAAAGTTCAACTTAAATCTGTATAGGTTTAAGTTGAACAACCTTGATAAAAAAGTCATTTTACTAGTTGAAAAAATTTAACTATTTTGTTGAAAATTCGTTTTTTCGTTGTTGAAAATCAATTTTTTGAGTTGCAAATTTAGCTATTTCAATTTTTGTTGGAAATAGATCGTTTTTAGTTTTATATTCAACCAATTGGTTCGAAAATTCACCTGCTTTGTAGAGAAATCGTATTTTTGGCTTAAAATTCAACTACTTTGTTGAAAATTCTTTTTTTTTTCTAAACCAATTTCTTGAGCTAATTCAACTATTTCATTTTTTTCGAAAATTGATAGTTTTTAGTTTTATATTGAAATTTCATTTGATTTCATTTCATTGAAAATTCAATTATTTCATCAAAAGTTTAATTATTTTGTTGAAAACTCGACTCTGTTGTTGAAAATTTAATTATTTTGTAGAAAATGTGATATATTTCGACTGGAAATCTTAAGCGTTTCGTATTAAATTCCATATGGTAACTATTACAATAATTTTATTCGAATTGGAAAATCATTGAACGTCATGACGAAGAAAATATTTTCAAGAGATTTAATGCTTGTTAGGTACAAATTCAATCTTTTATATTATTGAGACTTAGCTGAAAATTATATTAATTTCATGTACAGACTAATTAATATTTGGTACTTGAATAAAAAATATAGTTCACTTTATTCATTTTCCTTGTTATAAAATTATTATTATAAAAAAAATTATAAGAAATCATAAATTTCAAAAATGGCTCTTAACGGGAAATTGTCCGGGTCCAGGTCGGGTACCGCTCAGGCGCCAGATCGGGCTCCGATCAGGCCGTGTGTTTCATCAGCGATCGGGCCCAGGTCCGTTTTCCAGATCTGGGCCAGATTTGGCCTGGTCTGGGCCCGGTCTGGGCCATAGCAAAATTTCTATGATGATAATCTAGGTGGGATATTAAATATCCCACCGTGTCACTGATCTTTTTACCCTATTTCAAGTTTTTAAATGATTTTTTAGCGTTTTTAAATCCAAAACTGCAAGTATACCCTTGAAATCTTGAAAGTAATTTATTAGCAATTAAATTTTGTTCGAGGATGTGGAAAACTCTTACCAAGATAAGTGAAGTACTGGTTTCGACATTGAGGTTTATCTATTTTATCCGAGGATCGAAATTTCGTAGCAAAACGAAGCCACTGGAGTGCCACGAAGATAGGGATTTTTCTAATCGGTTTTGTCGAGGAAAGGGAAAGATTAATTTGTTGAAAACAAGCTTTATCTTTGGCGGTATTGACTGAAGCGGGAGGGCCGTCTTCTCGAGTATCGAGTCGATAATGTCTTATCGAAATAATTACGTTATCGGAAATGCGCGAGCTTTTACGAAAATTCGTTTAGAAGTAGGTAAAAATGTTGCCAATTTTATTTTTAGGACCTGGAAAAGGGGCCTTTTTACAGAAATTTCGGTACAAATAGCCAGATTCTTGCGGTGCAAGTAGGGACAGCTTAAACAAAAAAGTTCCATTAATGAAATGAGTATTTTTTCTGGATATCAAAGACCTCTGGGGTCAATGGTTTGTAAGGAATCGTGAAAAGTTCGAAGCACTTTCGAACCATGGACTCATATTAGTAGAATAACTAGCTGAATATAAATAAAAAAAATTCCTCGGTGAAAAACATTTTTAGAAGAAAGTACAACATTTATAGAACTTTAATTTTTTGTTAAAACGTTTACTTTTGTAAAAAAAATGTACAAAGCTTAACAAACAAACAAAATTCTTGTATTTTCTTGTAAAAAAGTAAAAAAATTAACAATAAAGTATAAATTTCTAAAATTTCAAAATATGTATAACTGTTTAAAAATATTTTTTGTTTTGTTGTAAACATCTACAAGGCCTTGCAGAAGAGTTTATTCGAATATTGTTTCAATCTAAAATATTCCATTTTTAACCGATTTAATTTGAAAATTTGTAATCAAGAAAACGACTTTTTTTAACATTTAGCAAAATTTTACTTTTCATTTGAAATGAGCAATTACAAATCAAATATTAAAAACTGAAAAATTCTGAACTGAATTATTTGAAATAGGAAGCCTTGAATCGTTATTATTTCATAGCGTTGAATTTTGAATTTTGATGCATAAATAACAATTGAAAAATTATCAATTTGAAAAAAATTTTCAATTAGTTTAAGAGATATTTACAACCTTTGAGAAGATCCAAACCTAATTTAAAACTGGAAAAAATTTCAAAAAATGAAAAAATAAATTTAGATTTTTGAAAATTTCGAAATAAAGTTTTGAAGTTTTTTAAGAATCTTTAATGGTTTTGAGAAAAAAAAAGTAAGACTGCTTGGAGAATTTAAAATTATTTTTTATTTTAGAAAAATAATTTCAAGAGAATACTTGAAAATATTTTTAAACAATTTTGATCAATAAATGACAATTGAACAAATATTAGTTTGGAAAATAATCGCGTAAGTTCAAGATATATCTAGAAAAACTAACAATGATTTTTTTTAAATAAATTTTGAAAGAATATTTAAAAAGATTTTCAAAAAAGAATCTGGAAGATTTTGAGGTAATTTTTTCAAGCATTTTAAGCATTTTCAAACAATTTTAGAAAAAATTTGAGTTCCAAGATAATAAAATTATCATTAGATTCCTGGAAAACTTTAAAATTATTTTCTTTCTTGGATGTATAAATTAATGTTTCTAGCTTAAAATTGATTAAATCTTCAAAGGTTTTAAGAAAATAAAAAAAAATCTTATGTTTGCTTGGAAAATTTAAAAAGATTTTTTATTTACAACAATTAATTTCAAGAGAATATATCAAAAGATTAAAAAAAATATAATTTTGATAATTAAATGACAATTGAACAATTATTAATTTGTCAAATAATCAAGTAAGTTTAAGATATATTTAGAAGTTTTGAAATGATTTCAAAATAATTTAAAACGTGAAAAGATTTCAAAACATTTAAAACACAATGTAGATTTTTTAAGATATCGAAGACAAAATTTGTAAGCTTTTTAAGCATTTTGAAAGGTTTTAAATGAATAACAAATTTGTATGAAAATTCCTATAAAAACTAACAATGATTTTTTTTTCTTAATATATTTAAAAAAATATATTTCCAAAATATTCAAAAAAGAATCTGGAAGATTTGAAGGTATTTTTTTTTTAAATTTGCGGGATTTTCAAAAAAAATTTAAGGAATCTGTATTATCATCAGAGAATAACAGACATTTTTAAAGTCTTTTTAGACTAGATGGAAGTTCTGAGGTTCGATTCACAGCGGAGCGAAAGGAAAAGATCTCTTTTCAGAAAAAAATTAATTAAAATGATTTTTAATTCATATCTCCATCTAGTCTGAAAAGAGGTTGAAATTTCTGTTATTCTCTGATGATAATACAAATTCCTTGAAAAAATGAACTTATACCATCTAGCAAAATAATGCGTGTATTTTCTGAAAAAAGTTTCTTCTCTCGATCTCTCTAGTAGCTTAATGGGAAAGCACCCAATCGGCAATCGAAAGCTCTGAGGTTCGATTCCCAGCGGAGCGAAAGGAGAAGATATTTTTTCAGAAAAAAATTAATTAAAATAATTTTTTATTCATATCTCCATCTAGTCTGAAAATACGTTAAAATTTCTGTTATTCTCTGATGATAATAAAGATTTTTTGCAAAATTTAACTTGTACCATGTAGAAAAATAATGCGTGTATTTTCTGAAAAAAATTTCTGCTCTCGATCTCTCTAGTAGCTTAATGGGGAAACACCCGACCGGAAATCGGAAGTTCTGAGGTTTGATTCCCAGCGTAGCGAAAGGAGAAGATCTTTTTGCAGAAAAAAAATTGATTTAAATAATTTCCAAAAATTGTGAAAAAAATTCGAGTTCCGAGGTAATAACATTATCATTACAATCCTGGAAAACTTTAAAATGTTTTTTAACACAAATTTGGATGTATAAATTAATGTTTCTAGCTTAAAATTGTTTAAAATAATATAATTTTGAACATTCATACATTTTTCATTCACTCTTCAATTTATAGCATTATAGCATGTAGATATTGAAATTTTTTAAGAATCTTCAAAGGTTTTAAGATGATGAAAAACAAATTCTTAAGTTTTCTTGGAAAATTTACAATATTTTATTTGAAAAAATTAATTTCAAGAGAATACTTAAAGAGATTTAAAAAAAAAAAGTTAAATAATAAATGACAATTGAACAATTATTAATTTGGAAAATAATCGAGTAATTTTAAGATATATTTGGAAGTTTTGAAAAGATTCCAAAATAATTTACAACGTGAAAAGATTGCAAAACATTTGAAACACAATGACGATTTTTTAAGATTTCGAACACAAAATTTATAAGCTTTTTAAGCATTTTGAAAAGCTTCAAACGAATGAAAAATTTGTATAAAAATTCCTGGAAAAACTAAAAATGATGTTTTTTTTATACATTTTAAAAGAATATTTAAAAAGATTTCCAAAATTTTCAAAAAAGAATCTGGAAGATTTTAAGGTAAGTTTTTTAATTTTGCAGGATTTTCAAAAAATTGCAGAAAAAAAATCGAATTCCAAGATAATAAAATTATCATTAGATTCCTGGAAAACTTTAAAATGTTTTTTTAAAACAAATTTGGATGCATAAATTAGAAAAGCTTAAAACTACATAAATGATATAATTTAAAAAATTTAAAATTTTTGGATTTACTCTTCAATGTTTACCATTTAAAATGATAACGTGAATTTCTATTTTTTCAAATCTTTGAACTGTATAATGTATAAAAATTTAAAATTGTTCAGTTTAACGACTTTTAATCAAAAAATGTTTAATTGAAAAGTGTTAAAAAATTCCATTTTATACGCGTAGATTATTGAGCGTTTGAATAACCATTTTCTAACTTTAATTTCAAAAGTTTAAAGTTAAAAGTAAAAAGTTGTTATAGTTTCAAATGAAAAAAAATGTTACCTTCAAGAGTTCGAATCTTTTAATTTCAATGTAATCTCAATTCTTGTAGTTGTAAATTCTTGTGGTTGTACTTTTTTGTAAGTTCTTGTAAGATATTAAAACTACAATAAAATACAAAAATGTACAAAAAAGAAGTACAAAATTGGTCCCAATAATAGAAAGAAGTTGCACTTCGCTGCCATTTTTTGGTTGTAATTAATTGCATGTATTTGTAGATTCCTGTAAAAAAGGTTTTAGTTTTTTGTACTTTTTTGTAAAATTTTTTCCACTAGGTTTAATTTTGAAAATATCCGAATCTATTTTTGCGAAAATCGGGCGAGTTTTAGATTCACGTGGAAATACGTAAGACCAATCAATAGATCCAGTTACTACTCGAAAAAGAGATTTGATGCGAGCTCAATCGATAAACCGCAAGTCCTTGATTTTTCAATGACATGAGTGTCCAGCGAATTAAAATTCTCGATTTATCGTCTATCCGTTTGATAACAAGTTTTTACATTCGAATCTATAAGCGTCATATTAAGGAGTCTATCTATTATTTAGCACATTTCATATCTCAACGTCTAATGCAGGGAATTAAAATTTAAGCTTAAAAGGAATTTGAGTTTTTAATAATACTGCAAAACTTCGTGCAAAATCTAATAAAAATTATAGGTCAAGTGCGAAAAATACATTAAGAGATACGTCATTTTATGAAATAAAAAATTTATAGTTAATGGGATTACTTCACTTGTCTTGATTGTAAACATGACGCATAATGTTATACCTGAAAATGATGTCTGCATGACGAGTTTATATCGAATCGTTAACTGTTTAATTATTTATAGTGTTAGTATATACCACATAAAAATTACAAAACTTTCCTTTATTTGAAAAATTTTTTATTTTTGTCGAAATTAACTTATAAAGGATTTTATTTTCAAAATTCCCTGACTTTTCCGTGATTTTTCCATGGCCAATTTTTCATTTTTTCTGAGCATTAATATTCAAAGGTCAGCATTTTAATCTCATTTATGACATAGAATTTTTCATGCCTGGAATAAGATAATTTCATATTATAACTTGAAAATTTAAATTTTATTTATTTATTTTAACAAAAAAAAAGAAGAATTTTCTACCATAAAAGATGAATTTTCAACCCTAGAGGACAAATTTTCAACAAAACAGTTGATTTTTCGCCAAAAAAAAGATGTCTTTTCAACAAAATAATTGCATTTGTAACCAAAACAGAGAAAATTTGATACCAAGAAGATTAGATTTCTACCAAAAAAGAAGAATTTTCAAGAAAATGCATGAATTTTTAAACAAATAGTGAAATTTTCAACTGAAAAAGATGAAATTTCAACCAAAAATAGCAAAATTATATTTTCAGTTCACAAAAATAAAATGTTAATACAAAAAAGGCAAATTTTCAACAAATAAGGATTTTTCAGTCAAGAAACAAAAAAAAAGTTCATCAAAATATTTTTGAATTTTCAAGCCAAAAGACGAAGTTTCTGTAGAACAGTTGAATTTTCAAACAGAAAATATAAATTTTCAAAAAAAAAAAGATGATTTTCAACGAAAGAGTTGCATTTATAACCAAAAAAGAGGAAATTTCAAACCAAGAAAATTAGATTTCTACCAAAAAAGAAGAATTTTCATGAAAATGCATGAATTTTTAGACAAATAGTGAAATTTTCAACTTAGAAAGATGAAGTTTCAACCAAAAATAGAAAAAATATATTTTCAGTTCACAAAAATTAAATTTCAATACAAAAAAGGCAAATTTTCAACAAATAAGGATTTTTCAGTCAAGAAAAAAAAAAGTTCATCAAAATATTTTTGGATTTCCAAGCCAAAAGACGAAGTTTCTGTAGAACAGTTGAATTTTCAACCAGAAAATATAAATTTTCAACAACAAAAAAGATGATTTTCAACCAAATAGTTGCATTTGTAACCAAAAAAGAGGAAATTTCAAACCAAGAAGATTAGATTTCTACCAAAAAAGAAGAATTTTTTAGAAAATACATTATTTTTAAACAAATAGTGGCATTTTCAACCAAAAAAGATGAAATTTCAACCAAAAATAGAAAAATTATATTTTCAGTTCACAAAAATTAAATTTCAATAAAAAAAGGCAAACTTTCAACAAATAAGGATTTTTCAGTCAAGAAACAAACCAAAAGTTCATCAAAATATTTTTGAATTTTCAAGCCAAAAGAAGAAGTTTTTATACAACAGTTGAATTTTCAACCAGAAAATATAAAATTTCAACAAAGAAGTCGATTTTCAACCAAATAATTGCATTTGTAACAAAAAAAAGAGGAAATTTGATACCAAGAAGATTAGATTTCTACCAAAAAAGAAGAATGTTCAAGAAAATACATGAATTTTTAAACAAATAGTGAAATTTTCAACTGAAAAAGATGAAATTTGAACCAAAAATAGAAAAATTATATTTTCAGTTCACAAAAATTAAATTTCAATAAAAAAACAACCAAAAAAGGCAAATTCTCAACAAATAAGGATTTTTCAGTCAAGAGACAACAAAAATTTCATCAAAATATTTTTGAGATTTCGAGGCAAAAGAAGAAGTTTCTGTAGAAAAGTTGAATTTTCAACAAAAAAGATGATTTTCAATTCAAAATGGAAATTTAAATTTTCAGTTTAAAAAAAATATATAAAAAAATAAATAATTAATTTTCAACAAAACATTCAAATTTTTAAACAAAGAGTTGAACTTTCAACCAACAAAATAAATTTTTAACAAAGTAATTCGACTTTGACCAAAGTAGTTAAATTTTCAATTATAAATGATCAATTTTCAACTAAAATGATAAATCTTTAACCAGAATAGTCGAATTTTCGATTGAGAAATTTAACTTTCAAGCCCAAAAAAAACGAATTTATAACCAAAAAGATGAATTTTTAACGAAAATTATACATTCTAAAAGAAATGATTTTTAACAAAGAGGTTTAACTTTCATCCTAATAGATGAATTTTCAGTCACAAAAGATTAATTCTCAGCAAAAAATACAATATTTGATATTTCAATAAAAAAAATCTAATTTAAAATTAAAAACAGTTTAATTCAACCAAAAAATACAAATTTTCAACAAGGAAGTAGTTGAATTCTCAACCAAAGATGATTAATTTTGAACCAAAGTGTTGCATTTTTAACAAAAAAAAAAAAAAACAATTTTTCTACTTAGATAAGTGCATTTTCTAATAAAAAAGACTAATTTTTATAAAAATAGTTAAATTTTCAACCAAGAAAAATTTTACTGTAATTTGATACCTCAAAGTATGAATTTTCAACAAAAAGTTGAATTTTCAGCCCAGAAAGACAAATTAAAAGAAAATTGCGGTTCAACATAATTGCTAAATTTTAATCCAAAAATGTGATCGTCAGGAGGAAGCAACTGCAAAAAATCTGCCCGCTTCGCGGGCACATTCTCATGGAGCGCTTCGCGCGCGGCTCGCTTCGCTCGCAAGTTTGAGCGCGCCTAGGGCGCGCGACTATTGGATCTCGCGCTTCGCGCTCGATCATATATTTATCTCGCGCTTCGCGCTCGATTATGTATTCACCTCGCGCTACGCGCTCGGGCGTATTTGCATCGCGCTTTACGCTAGGCTCCTCTAGATTTTTGAACTTCGTGTTCGACTTCGATGAAAAGAAAAAGTTTGTTTGCAAATATTATAAAATTATCAAAACCTCTACATATTAAGTGATTGTTAAATTTATTTTTATTTTAGACTGAAAAGGAACTTTATTTACTCAAGGTTCTATCGACCTTAAGGAACACATTCTCATCCAGACACTCGCGCTTCGCGCTCGATATTTGATTTGAAAATCATTTGAACCGTATGATAGAAATAAAAAAGTTTGAGCGCACTTACGGCGTGCGATTTGGTAAATACACTGAGCGCGCACTTTCTGCTTCGTGTTATATGTTCTTCACATACAAATTACTAAATTTGTATTTGATTTCAAATGAAAAGTAATGATATAATTCAGGCGACAAATTTTATTAGTTAACATTTTATTTTAGCTTGTGCCGTTTATCAAAAAAGTTAATTTTTTCATTTTGAATATATTCTTACCACAAAAATTGATTACGGGTGTGTAAGTCTTTTTTGAATGCACAATTTTTGTTCATTTATATGTTTTCGTACCTTGCATTGTTTTTTCAAAAATTTGATTTTTTTTTACTGTCAATGTTATTTTCACGAATAAAACAAAAACCACGCATCCTATCGAAACATGAGTCACAATAAATTTGTACCTCTTCCTTGGATGAACAAATTTTGTTTCGGTCATTTTTTCGTAGCTGGAAATATTCGTCTGAAAATTTGATTTTTCTATTTTCAATGCTGTTTTTTACGAATAAAACAAAAACTACGCGTCATATCAAAAAGTGAATGATAAGAAATTTGTAGATCTTTTTTAGGTGCACAATTTTGGTGAGATGACCTTTTCTGGTATCTTGCATAGTTTTACAGCAAAATGGCTTTTTTGATTTTTCATTAATTTTTTGTGCGATCAAAATTTGAATTTTTTATTTTTCAAAAAATTCAAAAAGTTGTTATGAAAATATTATAGGGTGTTCAGGAATCAACGTTTTTCTCCTCTTGACTTTTTTTCATATCGTGCGTTTTTCGGCTTAAAATGTTCATTTTCGTTTGTTTTTTGGAATTTTGAAAATGCTATAACTCCAGTAATTTTTTTTTTATCACGAAAAGTCATAAGAATATTTTGTTCGTCATTTTGCGTACTACTAATAACCGTTCATAGAATTTTCAAATCTTCCAAAAAAGTGGTCTCAAAAATTTTCAAAATGTGCTCACTTTTTGGATTTTCATCCAAAATAGCTGGTTAACGAACTCGTTCTCTATTTTTCGGCCATAAAAAAGTGTGCCAAAGCTCAATCAAATCTGATCATTTTTTCGAAAGTTATCGTGGCTACAGACAGACAGACAGACAGACAGACAGACTGACTGACTGACAGACAGACAGACAAACTACAGACAGACAGACACCTTGGTAAAAATCGTTTTTTCTAACTCAGGGGGTCTCAAAACGTGGAGATTTGATGAAAACCGACTATGTCAAATTTTACATAAAACCAATACCTTCTCATTAGAATGAGAATGTAAAAAAAGAAATTGGTGGCCGCAATACTTCATTAAAATAACTCCCTAATTTTTCCTTGGCCAATATTTATTTTTTTTTCTGACCATCAATATTCAAAGCCCACAATCTTAATCATGTCACATTTTTAACACCGAATTTGTTATAAACGGAATAAAAAAATTTCAAAAAACTAAAAATTTTAAATTGAAAAATTTTAAAAATTTAAATTTATTATCCTTGTCAGTTATTTGAAGTGCCTCTTATAGAAATTTTGTGACTCTTTAAAATTTTTTTTCTAAATCCTTGAATTTTTTTGAAAATCATGAGCTATTCCAAAATTACTCAAAGCCGGAATTTTTTCCAAAAAGTTACAAAAAAAAATTTCATCAAAATCGAAGGGTCTCTTTGATTATACACTAGGCCAATTAGTTTTCCAACATTTTTTCTGATTAAATTTCAATACCCCGCAAAATTTGCTCACTTATACCAACTTTTCACGTGCAAGACGTTTTTTTCGATCGGACCATGTCTTTTGTTTTTTAGATTTGAAAACTTGAATTCTTGAAAATTAAAAAAAAAAAATTCCTATTAGTTTAAAAATTCTAAACGAATTTTTTATATATATATTTCATTTTGTTATAAATGCCAAGTGCCAAGTGCACGAAAAGGGCGACCTCTGTCGGCTACTACGCAAGGCTCTAACAGCTGGCTCGTTCTAGAGTCGGATGTGATTTAGTTGAAATAATTTTTTTTAGATCTTTTATTATTGAATGACGGCATTTAACGTAGTTTCCTGTCAACTCTTGCATTTCTGAAAGTTTGAGGCCGATATTTTATGTATAAAAAAAGTTCGAACGTTCAAAAAATTTCGAGGTTCAGAAAAAATATGTGATAATAGGCTCCCAGTTTTAATTTGTTCGGAAATAATTTTTAGTGAAGTTCCTACCCAAATGAAGTACTTTAACGTACTTTATTGTATTCTAATACATTTTCCAAAGTTTCAGCTCGATATTTTACTTCTTTTAAAAGTTCTCAGGTACAAAAAAAAATTCATTTAACTGATAAAGTGAGGTCGGCAATATAGGTATTTCGCTGTGTCACATGCCCTTAACTCAATCCAAGAAATACCTGATTTTACCACATTTTCAAAAAATTCTAAATTGAGGAAAAAATATTCTTTGAAATTTCTAATTTTATATTACTCTTTACAAGTGATAACCGTACACATAAAAAATTCGCCAGAATTTTTAAAATGACAGGAAACATTTTTTTTTATTTCAAAAATTTTAATTTGCAATTCCAAAGAACAAACAGAAGATATTCTCCGATCAAAGAAGGTTTCGCAAGTATGTATGGACAACTTATGCGGTCTATTACCATTTAATCGGAAAAAAAATTAGAAATGAACCGGCCTATCACACAGAGACCCGAAATTTAAAAAAAGATCCTGTTACAAGTCCGCTCTTTATTTTTAGATCCCTACACTCATACAATTTTTGCATTGATCTATAAATGAAAGAATCCCTTCTTCCATTCCTTCTTATTTTTCCGCTTATCAGAATATTAATTAAACGACAAGCCCGCTATCGACCACCAACACATGAACGAGAAATGACCGAGCGACTCCAGTTTTTCTCGATCTCGTGCGGGTGCGATTGGTTTGAATTTTTTCGCTCGGAATTTCGATGAGATCTTCGACGTTTGAAGAGGGAGGAGAAAAATGAAACGCAGAGGGAAAAAGAGAAAAGAAAATAAAAAGAGAGAAGACGATTTCCTCTTGGATAGACGCAAATATATTGGCGTCAGTCAAACTTTTCCGACGACCTAAGTCCAAGTGCATATGATGCACTTTGAGAGGTCAAAGACTCGCGCGATATTGTGCACTTATTTATAATTCGGGTGTGCCGCATAAAACGTCTCTGAAACATGGCGGAGTAATGAAACTTCCACTAACAAGGGGTCCCTTGTACTGATCTGATGCCACGCACATCAAATTCTCGATTTCGTTCCTCAAGAGATATAAAATCATGCCAATCTTCTGATCTTCCTAGAGAAAAAGCTTCTTGAATTCAACACTTCCTTATGGTTCATGTAGAGTGCACTAGTGCAGTTTTTGCTCAATTGGTCAGATCTATATTTAATCTTTAGTATTTCCTACATTTCGTCGTCAAAATAATATTATTTGACGCAACTGTGGCTCAGCATAATTCCAGTTTAGAGGCCATACCTAAGGCCCTTTATCAGAATGGGTAATCAGTTCTGAATTTTGAGGCCGCACGGTTGAATATTTTTGTCTAATTTTTTGCATACCTCATCTACATAAGCATATCTCGAAGCTCACAGAGCCGGTTTTTCGATAAAATGTTTATATTTTGTTTAATAATTAAAAACGTGAGAACAATAGCAGTGATGCTCAGTGTTAGCTGTCTCTGCATTTTCGCCGCGTGGCTATGGACCCTTGTCAAACGCCAGAAGCAGACACCCCGAAGCGAGTTGAATTACCCGGAACCAATGACTCTTACATTGTTATGAGATTACGGCCGGTTAAAAAACCTGACATTATGAAATCATGGATTAATTTAATTTTGAAAATCAGAGGTAATTTATTCATATAATTACAAGAAAGTGAAAAAAGATTCATGAAAATCGGTTAATATTTGAATGGACGCAGCAGATTCAGGAAACATGAAGAATGTAGCATTTTGAGGAATTCAGTCGAACTGGAGTCTACAATCTTCAACCAATTTGTTTCAAAATTTATGAATCAACTGACATGGATTGAAATTCCATACATGAAATTGAGTACTGATATATATCTTTGAAGTACGTGTTCAATTATTTTGACCTCAATTACAAATTTTATTTTAGAGAACGTTTTTGGTTCTCCTACAACGTTTTAAAAATGGGGTTTTTATCCTCTCGGAAATCCACCCTTTAAATAATCAGATTAGGGAAAAAGTTGTTATCTTTTCAGTCTGTTTTCCATTTATGGAATTTTCATACATTTCAGTTAATTCAGAAATTTTTAAACAAATCGGTTGAATATTGTAGGCTCCAGGTCGACTGAATTCCTAAAAGTGATACATTTTTTCTGAATCTACTGCGTCCATTTACTGAAAAATGAACAGTTTATATGCTATTTAAATTAAATTAATCCATGATTTCATCATGTCAGCTTTTTTAACCAGCCGTAATCTCATAAAATGTACGGGTCATTGGTTCCGGGTAATTCGACTCGCTCCGGGGTACCTGCCTCCTGGCGTTTAACAAGGGTCCATAGGCATGCGGCGAAAATTCAGAGACATCTAACACTGAGCGTCACTGCTATTGTTCTCACGTTTTTGATTATTAAACAAAATATATACATTTTATCAAAAAACCGGCTCTGTGTGCTTCGAGATGTGATTATGTAGATGACGCATGCAAAAAATTAGACAAGAATATTCACCTGTGTGGCCTCAAAATTCAGAACTAATTACCCTTTCTGATAAAGGGCATTAACCCCTTGAGCAACATGGACATTTCAGGGTCGTAGAATACGAATCCGTGGTCAAAATTTCAAAATTCAAAATGGCTGATCCAATATGGCGGCTTGAACATGTCAAGAAATCCGAAAACTTGGCACACTTCCGTGAAGCCTCATTTCTACGGGCTTATGGGGTCGTGGGATACGAATCCGTACAAAAATTAAGGAATGCATATAACCTGATGTAATATAAACAATGAACAATTTTGGAAATAGGTTTGCTTCTACCCTCTGCATTAAATAATTGAATTTTCAACTTATAAAAGATAAATTTCTAACCAAAAATGGAATGGTGCAATTTTTAAATGAATTAAATTATTTTTAACAACAAAAAACTCAACTTTCAACAAGAAAGTTTAATTTTGAACTAGAGAGGTCAATCTTAAAAAAATATTAATTTTTCAAAAATTAGTTCAACTTTCAAACAAGTAGTTCATTTTTCAACTAAAAGAGATCAATTTTCAACCAAATAGTTAAATTTGCAACCAAAAGAGTGATAATTACATTGTTAGTTAAAAAAATGTATTCGCAAACAAACAAAAAACGAATTTTCAACAAAATAGTTATATTTTTAACAAAAGATATGAATTTTCAACTAAAATAATTAAAAAAAAATGAATTTTCGACAAGAGAGTTAATTCCAAAAGATGATTTTTTCCCCGGAAGATTGATTTTCTACAAATGGAATAGTTAAATTTTCAACTATGGAGGTGAATCTTGAAAAATATGAATTTTTAACAAGCTAGTTCAACTTTCAACCAAGTAGTTGATTTTCAACTAAAAAGGATGCATTTTTAACCAAATGGTTAAATTTCCAACCAAAAAGAGGAATTTTCCAGCAAGAAGATTAGTTTTCTACCAATAAGCCCTAATTTTTAAGAGAATACATTAATTTTCAACAAAATTGTTGAATTCTAAAGCCAAAAAGACGAATTATCTACAAAACGGTTAAATTTCAAACCGAATATATGATTTTTTAAAGAAAAAATTAATTTTCTAACAAAAAGTTGAATTTTCATAATAATAGTTTAATTTTTCACAAAAAAGTTTATTTTCTACCAAAGTATTGAATCCTCAAACAAACCAGATTAATTCAGACCCAAAAAGTCACAATTTTAATTGAAAAGGATGAATTTTCAATCAAGAAGATAATTTTTCACTGAAAAAAACGAATTGACAACAAAACAGTTGAATTATCAACCGAAAAGGGTGGATTTTTAACAAAATTATTAGATTTTTAATCAAATAATTGTATTTTCATCTAAGAAAGATGGAATTTTTACTAAAACAGATAAGCTTTTAACTCAAAAAGAAATTTAAAAAAATAGATGAATTTTCATCCAAACAATATTTTAGTTGACTATTCAACACCAAAATATGAATTTTAAATGGAAAGTAAATTTTCTATGAAATATTTGAATTTTCAAAAAAAAAAAACAGTTGTATTTTCAACCAAAAAGGATGACTTTCTAACCAAATTGTTGAATTTTCAACCAAACGAATGAATTTTTATCCAAGAGAGATGCAATTTCTACTAAAACACAAATTTTCAAAAAAACAGTTGAATTCATTTCAAAAATCCCCTAATTTTAGTCTAACCGATTTTTCGTATTCCTGACCATTAATATTCAAATACCAGAATCCTATAATTGTAACATTTTTAACCCAGAATCTTTTATCAACGGAATAAAACAGTTTCAAATTGAAAATGAAACATTTTGTATTTTTTCTTCTTGACACTCATTTAAACTAATAGAAATTTCCTGACTTTTACAATTTTTTTGGTTGTTTCCAAAAATTAAAAAAATAATTTAAAAATTAGCGGTCACGTAATTTAAGTACGGTCACTTAGACAATCACTTTCTCTCCAAAAAATTCAAATACCTCCAATTTTGTACACATTGTAGTGAAAATATCAGCAGGAAAAAATTCCAAAAGTATGGGACAAAGTACATGTTGCAGATGAAGGTTTTGTCTATACTGGTACAGAGTTTTAAAATTTTCAGTCGATTAGTAATTATTTCCTAATGAGTGAAAGTTTAAAAAAGTAAAATACCATCATCTTAAGATCATTTCAGGATGCTCAACTTTGAATGGCTGTTAGTCCCTGAAAATAAATTACAAATAATCTGCAAAGAATATATGAATTTCTTTGATCCTTTCTATGCGCAATAATAGATTTTGGTGTTAGAAATAATCATTTATTATTAAGTTAATAACAAAAGAGGAGTTAGGTGTCATCTCCGAAACTAAACAATGATCAGAGATTATTCTTGAAGCAAATTACACATTTTTGGCTTCTAAAATTAGTGTATGTAGGGGAATTGAACAAAAATTTGCTCCTCAGTGTTTAAGAAATTATTTTATTTGTTGGAAAATACAAAGGGATTTCCAATTATCAAAGCAACCGCATTCAGAGCAGAATACTCATATTATGAGTGCCATTCCATTTTGATTTAAAATTCATCTTTTTTTTTATTGTAAATTCGTCTATTTGACTGAGGATTCAACTATTTTTTTCCGTTTGATTCAGCTTGTTGAAAATTCATCTTTTATGGTAAAAAAGACTTCTTTCTTGATTGAAAATGAATTTTTTTGTTGAAAATTCGTTAATCTGACTGATAATGCATCATATTTAGGTTGAAAATTCAACTATTTTGGTCCAAAGTCCAACTATTTGAAGTTCTTTAATCCTGAGTAATTCCAATTTGAGGTTGCACAATTTTCAATTTTCAATCCTATTTATTGATGATTAAGAAAGGGAAAGCAGATGAAAACTGAAAATTAAAGCGCGTTGTACAACCTAATGAATAGGTTTATTTTCTACAAACAAATGAATAGGTTAATCTTCCATGGCCTGAATAGATCTATCTTCTACGACTTAATAAATAGGTCTATATTCTATGGCCTAGATAGATCTATCTTCTACGACCTGATGAATATATAGATATATTCAGAATCTATCTATATTCTTTATATAGAATCTAGCTTCGACAACTTAATGAATAAACCTATCTTCTATGATCTGATAAATAGGTCTATCTTCTACGACATAATGAATAAATCTATCTTATACGACCCGATGAACAAGTCTATCTTCTACGACAAAATAAATAATCTATCTTCTACGATCTGAATTGATCTATTCTTTACGACCAGAAAATATCTATCTTTTAAGACCTCAATAGATCTATCATCCATTACCTGAATAGATCTATCTTCTATGAAGTAATGAATAAATGTAACTTCTACGATCTGATAAATAGATTTATCTTCTATGACCTGAATAGATCGGTCCTCTACGACCTGATGAATAAATCTATCTTCTACGAACTAATGATTAGGTGTATCTTCTATGACCTGAATATATTCTACGACCTAATAAATAGGTCTATCTTCTAGGACCTGAATAAATCTATCTTCTTCGACATGAATAGATCCATCTTCTACGACATAATGAATAAATCTATCTTCTCCGACCGAATAAATATGTCTATCTTTTACGACCTAATAAATAGGACCATTTTTTAAGACCAGAATAGATCTATTTTCTACGACCTGATGAATAGGTTAAATCTTCTATGACCTGAATAGATCCATCTTCTACGACATAATGAATCTGTCTTCTATTACTTGAATAGATCTATCTTTCACGACATAATAAATAGGTCTATCTTCTACTACCTGAATAGATCTATCTTATACGACATAAGGAATGAATCTATCTTCCATTACCTGAATAGATAGGTCTATCTTCGATTACTTGAATAAATCTATCTTTTACGACACAATGAATAAATCTATCTTTTACGACCAAATGAATAGGTCTATCTTCTACGACCTGAATAGATCTATCTTCTACGACATAATGAATCTGTCTTCTATTACCTGTATAGATCTATCTTCTACAACCTCATGAATAGTTCCATCTTCTACGACCTGAATAGATTCAACTTCTACGACCTAATGGATAGATCTATATTCGACTACTTGAATAGATCTATCTTTTACGACATAATGAATAAACCTATCTTTTACGACCTAATGAATAGGTCTATCTTCTACGACCTGAATAGATGTATCTCATACGTCCTAGTTAATAAATCTTTCACGACCTAATAAATAGGACCATCTTCCACAATCTGAATAGATATATGTCCTATGACCTAACGAATAGTTCAATCTTCAATGACTTAAATAGATCTATCTTCTATTGCCTAAACAGATCTATCTTCCAGGACATAAAGAATAAATCTATCTTCTACGACCTGAATAGATCTATCTTTTACGACCTAATGAATAAATCTACCTTTTACGACCTAATTAAGAAGACCATTTTCCACGACCAGAATACATCTATTTTCTACGACCTAATGAATAGGTTTATCTTCTACGACCTGAATAGATTCATCTTCTACGACCTTATCAATTGACTACTTGAAT
>CAKNYM010053347.1:309209-345729 GCA_932195095.1 Andricus curvator | reverse complement strand
GGATTTCGACGGTTTATGGTGTTTTTAAGGAAAGAAGAACGATTATCGCCGGCGAAGAAGGATCTCAAGTGGTTTCAAGAAACTTCTAGGGATTT
Source organism: Andricus curvator (assembly GCA_932195095.1). Lineage (NCBI taxonomy): Eukaryota > Metazoa > Arthropoda > Insecta > Hymenoptera > Cynipidae > Andricus > Andricus curvator. Next base: position 345,634 of record CAKNYM010053347.1, on the reverse strand, counting down.
TGAGAGATTTTTAGGGGTTTCAAAAGATTTTAAGGTATATAAGGAGACTTTAAAGGATTTTAAGGGATTTTTACAGATTTCACAGGATTTAAAGGATTTTAAAAGACTACGGCGGATTTGTAGGGATTTATGAAATTAAGAACGATTTCTGCGGAAGACAACGGATGTCAAGGGATTTTAAGGGATTTCACGGGACTGAAAGGGATTTTAAAAATTTTTAGGGGATTTGAAGAGATTTTACCGGATTTCAGAAGATCTTGAAGGATTTTGACAGATTTTTAGGGACTTTAGGGAATTAGGAACGATCTTCGCGGCAACAAAGGATGTCAAGGCATTCCGAGGGATTTAAACAGACTTTGAGGGATTTTGAAAGATTTTTCATGATTTTAAAAGGTCTTGAAGTATTTCGACGGATTTTCAGGGATTTTAAGGATTTACGAATGATTTCCGCGGACTACAAAGGATTTCAAGACTTTCCAAGAGATTTAAGGAGATTTTAAGGGATTTTAAGGGATTTCAAGAGATTTTACGGAATTTCAAGACATCTTGAAAGATTTCGAGAGATTTTTTTTTGGATTTTAAGGAATTAAGAACGATTTCTGTGGACATCAGTGGATGTGAAGGAATTCAAGGGATTTTTAGGGATTTCAAAGAATTTTGCGGGCCTTCAGGAGATTTGGAAAGATTTTGACGCATTTTTATGGATTTAAAGAAATTAAGAACGGTTTCGGCGGATAACAATCGATTTAAAGTAATTTTAAGAGATTTTAAGGGATTTCAAGAGATTTCACGAGCTTTCAAGAGATCTTGAAGGAAGTCGACGGATTTATAGGAATTTTTAAGGAATTGAAAACGATTTCCGCGGGAAAAAAATGTATCTCGAGGGATTTTAAGGGATTTCAAGAAATTTTACACAATTTCAAGAATTCTTGAAAGATTTCGAGATATTTTTATTGATTTTGAGGAATTGAGAACGATTTCCGTAGACATCAGTGGATGTGAAGGATTCCAAGAGATTTTAAGGAGTTTCAAAATATTTTACGGGCCTTTAAGAGATTTTGAAGGATTTTGACGGATTTGTATGGATTTCAAGAAATTAAGAACGATTTCTGCGGACAAAAATAGATCTCAAGGGATTTTAAGGGATTTCAAGAAATTTTACAGAATTTCAAGAATTCTTGAAAGATTTCGAGAGATTTTTCTGGATTTTGAGGAATTGAGAACAATTTCCATAAACATCAGTGGATGTGAAGGAATCCAAGAGATTTTAAGGGATTTCAAAAGATTTTACGGGCCTTTAAGAGATTTTGAAGGATTTGTATGGATTTCAAGAAATTAAAAACGGTTTCCGCGGACAACAATGGATTTAAAGTAATTTTAAGAGATTTTAAGGGATTTCAAGAGATTTCACGGGATTTCAACCGATTTTGAAGGATTTCGACGGATTTTTAAGGAATTGAAAACGATTTTCGTGAACAAAAATGGATTTCAAGGGATTTCAAGGGATTTTAAGGGATTTCAAGAGATTTTACGAAATTTCAAGAAATTATTGAAAGATTTCGAGAAATTTTCATGGATTTAAGGAATTAAGAAAGATTTCCGTGGAAATCAGTGGATGTGAAGGAATCCAAGGGATTTTAAGACATTTTAAGGGATTTCAAAAAATTTTACGGGCCTTTAAGAGATTTTGAAAGATTTTTATGGATTTCAAAAAATTAAGAATGGCTTCCGCGGACAACAATGGATTTAAAGTAATTTGGAGAGGTTTTAAGCGCTTTCAAGAGATCTGAGAGGATTTTGACGGATTTTTAGGAATTTTAAGGAATTAAAAACGATTTCCGCTGACAAAAATGGATTTAAAGGTATCTTAAAGTATTTCAAGGGATTCTAAGAGATTTTAAGGGATTTCCAAAGTTTATACGGGATCTCAAGAGGTCTTCAAGGATTTTGACGGATTTTTAGGGATTTTAAGGAATTAGGAACGATTTGAAAAAATGCATGGACGTGAAGGAAGCTAGAGTAGTATGCCAGGACAGAAAAGTGTGGCGACAAATAGTCTGTAAAGAGAGTGACAATAGAGTGAATGACGCCTGAAACAAAGACCTTGGATACTAATGGGCCCAAGTGGGGAACCACACATAACAATTTTGTGAGGCTCTTCACTTGGGGTGATCGCTAGAGAGATTGATCAGCAACCTGGGTCGAAGCAGTATTGCTGAACGAACGTGTCACTTTAAATATATAACACGAGATTTCCAGATCAATCTAAAATATCTATACCTAACACCTACATACCTATCGACCTTGCACCTATATACCCACGTACACACTACTATTTTTCAACCGAGCAAGTCACGCCTACCCCGAAAGGGAAATGGCCTAATGGTATAATAATAACAATAAGAAGAACGATTTCCGCAGACTGCAAAGGATTTAAAGGGATTTCAAGAGATTTTGAAATATTTTGAAAGAATTTATAGGATTTTCAAGGATTTTAAGAGATACTGTAGTAGTATTTTCATCAATTTTAAGGGAAGTCAGAATATTTTAATAGAATTTCAAAGATCTGAAGGGATTTCATACAATTTTAAAGAATTTTAAGGGAATTTAGCAGATTTAAAGATATTGCGCAGAAGATTCCAAGATATTACTACTGATTTTGCAGATTTTAATGATCCTTCAAGATTTCAAGAGTGCGAATAGATTGACCAGTACAATTTCAGAAAGAATCTAAAAATTTCTAAGGGATTCACAACATTTTAAGAGATTCAAGGAGTTTAAACTTTCAAGAGCTTTAATGGGATTTCAAGAGAATTGAAAACTATTTAGAGAGATTTCGAGGATAATTTATGTATCGGTTTTATTACTATTTACTGGTTGGGACGGTTGGGACCAAACAGTTGACATCTGCTTAGGATTAAAATTTTCCGATAAAACTAGCAATTTTGTAATAACTGATTTTTAAATAAAAAATTCGGAACCTTTCGATCTCAACAACTACAGGCATGTAAAATTGTCCATAAAAAGCTTGAAACTGTACATTTCTACAAGTATCTGGTGAACTGTTGAAGATAGACAAAAATGGACAACATCTTTAGATTCTCCATCTAAAGTACATAATTATTGCAGGCAAACAAACTTATTAATACTCAAAAAATAAATACCGTGAAGATAAACAATATAAACATTCTGTAAAATTTAAAGACATGAATTTTTGTCTCTAAGTCGAAAATATTCGTCTTAAGACATCAAAAATGGTCTGGTTCCGTCTCACGAGCTAGACATACAGCATAACATGAAATTGTATTGGATCAGTCTTTACCCATGACAAAATCAAGACCAAATATTTTTACCCGGGATATGTGCACCTAGAAAAATCATTTGACAAGGAGAACAGAAGTAAACTTTGGGAAGTCCTTAAAGAGTACGGAGTAAATGGATGGCTCCTACAAGCTCCTACAAGAAGGTGTGGATCTCGAGACAGTAAGGGTACGTGGGTTAGCTTTCGCAGATGAGAAGATTGTTATGGCACAATCAATCGAGGACTTGTAAAGAATTTTGAGTGAACTGAACACAAGCATGAAGAACATGGGCCTCAGAATTAACGAAATAAAACAAAAATCATGGTGTTTGAAGGAAAAGGTGAGAAAACAATGTGCAACATTGTCCTAAATGATGGGAAATTAGAACAAGTTGATAAGTATCTATATCTGGGTAGCCTATTCAGTAGCGACGGAAAGATAGATGGGGTGTTAGATAGGCGCATAAACGAGGGTTAGAAGGTTATAGATAGGTTGATCAGGGTCCATTATCAGAAGTAAAAACATATCAAAAAAAGCTAAAATGGCAATAAATAATTCTATATTTGTACCGACTGTAGTACACTGATGGACAAAGTGAGAAACGAAATAATCCTCAAAGAATGCGGTGCAAAAGAGACAATAGTTGACATATGGGAAAGAAATCAGTTAAGATGGTTCAGGCATGTTGAGAAAATTAAAGATGAACGACTGACGAAACAAGTGTATAAAGGTAAAGTGAATGGCAGTGTGCCCAGTGGCAGACCGCGGGAAGAATGGTTAGAATGTGTGAATGAGACCCTCATTCGAAAAGACATAAGAAGCCATAGAAACGCGAGAGCTTGCATGAAAAAATGCATGGACGTGAAGGAAGCTAGAGAAGTATGCCAGGACAGAATAGTGTGGCAACAAATAGTTAATAAAAACAGTGTCAGTAGAGTGAATGACGCCTGAAACAAAAGACCTTGGATACTAATGGGCCCGAGTGGGGAACCTCACATGACGACCTTGTGAGGCTCTTCATTCGGGGTGATCGCTAGAGAGATTGATCAGCAACCTGGGTCGGAGCAGTGTTGCGGAATAAACGTGTTATTTAAATAAATAACACAAGAATTCTAGATCAATCCAAAAAATCTATATCCCCTACCTCACATTACTCCTTTCCTCACCGAGCGGCGAGCGAGTCACGCCTACCCGAAAAGGAAAATGGCTTATAATGGTATAATAATAAATAAAATTAGGATATTTTGAAATATTTGAAATAAATTCATGAGATTTCAAAGTGTTTCAAGAGATAATTAAGTATTTTTCGAGTTTTGAAAAATGTGAGAATATGATTCAAAAAAAATTTGTTAAAAAATGAAATTTAGGAAAAAAAATTTTCGGCAAACAAAAATTTTGAAACAAAATTTGTTTCCAAAATTTTGTTTAGCTCAACATTTTTCGCATTATTTTCTGTTTTAAACTATTTTTTTCAATCATATTCTCACATCCTTCAAAACTCGAAAACTACTTCAGTATCTCTTAAAATCCTTTGAAATCCCGTGAAATTATTGAAACTCCTTAATGTCTCTTAAGATCCCTCAAAAACCCTTGAAATTTTTTGAAATCTGCTGATATTCTTTCAAATTTTCAAAAAAAAACTTCGGTATCACCAATAACACTTTTAAAATCCTCTGAAATCCTGAGACTTATTTTGCAATCTCTTAAAATCTTTTAAAATCCCTTAAAACCCTTCAAAAGTGTGAATTAATTGCCTCAAGTCTTCAAAATCTGATTAAATTCACTTATAATCTTTAAAAAACCGTGGAATTTTCTTGAAATTAGTTAAAATCCTTGAATTTCGATGAAATATTTCGAAATCTTACGAGTTTCAAATCTTTGAAATCTCTACACTTTATTCAAATTCTCAAAATCCGTGGGAATATATCCGAATCTTTTGAAATCCTTTACAATATATTAAAATATTTTAGAAACGATTAAAATTCCTCAAAATGCTTTATAATATTCGAAAATCGTTTGAAATTCCATTAAATCTTTTGAAATCTTGTGAAATCTTCTAATATCCACGGATATACATACTTCGAAATCGTTTGAGAACTCTTAGAATCCTATAACTAAGTTATTTTTGGCACTATAACATTTGAAAAACTATTTTTTGACTTTCTTGGTAAATTTGCAATTCCGTAAACTGCGGTCTTCAAATAAAAAATCATTATCAGTTTTTATGAAAAAAATTGGAAAAGACCGAAAAATCTCAATTTTCTGATGTTCATTTTGTTTGCTTTTCTTTACATCCTAAAGTATTCATTGAATGCAGAAAAAACTGTTTTTATACAAAGAAAAAATGTATTGCTTGGAAGGAATAAAATACCTCAAAATTCTTTCAAGTCTTTTGGAATTTCTTTAAATCCTCAAAAATCTTCGAAATTCCATTAAAATCCCCTGATATTCTTAAAAATTCATGAAAATATTTCGGTATTACATGGAAACCTTTAAAATGCCCTAAAATCCCGTGACTTATTTTGCAATATTTCAAAATCTCTTAAAATCTCTTGAGAAAAAAAAGTGAAGAAATAGTTCCTTTAGCGAGCAGTTTTAGAAAATAGTATCAATAATGTATTTACATTTTTTTTACATTTTACATTTTTTTACCAACGCCTTTGAAAGCTTTTAAAAGCTTTGCAATGGTTCATTGAGAAAAATATTGGTTCCTTTCAAACAAACAAAATTGTTTGAATGCAGTTTGTTTTATTTAAAACAATTTTCAATTTAATTAAACAAAATTTATTTGAATAGAACAAACAATATATTTAAAATATAAAAAAAGACATTCTTTTGGCCCTATATCATAGAAATAATATAAGTAAAATTGGTTCAAATCAAACAAAACTTGTTTCATTCAAATATAAGTTTTTTTCAAATCAAATAAAGTGTATTCAAACAAACTTTTTTGTTCAAATCAAACATTTTTTCAATGATTCAGTTTTCTTTTTGCCCTTTCATTCAATCAATTTCAAGAAAGTGTTTATTTCAACAAAAATGAAAAAATAGAAAAAAATGAAAAAATTTGAAAACGATTTGGTTAAATCAACTAAATCTTTATTTGTTCAAACACAGAATATGTTTATTATATGAACGACAAAATATTTGTTGTTTTAAGACATTCTTTTGGTAGATAAAGTATTTGGTTGATTCAACCAAAAAAGGTTGGAACAAATACTTTTTTGAATCAACCAAAATTGTTCGATCAAAGCAAATTTTGATGTATGTCCAAAAAAAAGTATTCTTCTTTTAAGAAAATTATTTTCTGAGTGTGGTTGAAAATAGATCATTACCAAAACAAAAGACAAAATACACATTTTTAAAACGCAACTATTTTCATTAGTGATAAATTTAAAATAATTTAATATAATTTGAAATTGTGAGTACGTAAACACAATATATCATTTTACCCATCATCATAAATCATAAATCATCTATTAATCTTTCCTAATCTTTTCTATAAGTGCGCAAGATTTTTTTAAGTGAAACAAGTCAATAGAATTCACTGAAAAATCGTGACCAATAGCTCATATCTTTTCGGAATTGAGGCAAATTGTTCTCCTTGTCCCTTGTCGGAGCGGCGATTAAGCATGATGAGTAATAAATATATATATATATATATTATATATATATATAATAAGTATATCAATAATAATATATTCAAATAATGGACATTAGAAACTCCATTGATTAATTTTGATAAATTATTAAAAATGTAAATATCTACATTGCTCATTTAATTTTATTGATTTTTTTTCAAATCAGCCCTTTTTTCGAATAAAGAATATTTTGAAAAAGTCTCAGATACCTAATAAATACATCGATGAATTAAAATACATTTGATCATTCAAAATTCGAGAGCGGAAACTGGTTTGATAATTATTCATTTTCATTCTACACCACAGATTCTATTCTTAATTAAGTAATTTCAAGACTGACAGTTATTGAGGTTGTGAAATAGATCGAAAAAATGTTTATTATTTATTCACATTACATTAAGAGCTGCTTCACTAAAGTTGAACGAAATTGTACAATTTTAATGAAGATCCTGCAAAATAACTTTCTGGTTGAGCATTAGGTCTCTTGATTCAGTTGTCAGAATCAAAAATCAATAATCAATATCCGAAGTTTAATATATGCTGTTCTGAACTTAATCGGGTAAAATTTTGATGCAAAAATATTGACAATCTTTGGAGTAGTGCAGTTTTTGAAAAATCGCGTCCAAAAAATTATTTTGCGAATATAACTAATGATAGTAGTTTTTAATATACACTCTTGAAAATATGTGTACTTAAATTAACTTAGACAAGCATCCTCGTTCGATTGAAAACAATATGTAAATAAAAGAAAAAAAAGTTAATTTTTCTGTTGATATTTCCAATTATTCTTGAATTGCGAAAAAATTTTGAAAAATGAAAACGATTGATTAATATTTTATATTTTCAATCGTAATAGGATGGAAGTAATGAAACCTTTCATTCAGAAAGAATTCATTCAGTCAAGAAGGAGAAAACTGAAATTTTTTTCCTTAGCAATTTCTTTTCTTTATGAATAAAAAAATCTGTTCCTGCTTTTTTATTCTTACACTAAAAATAAATCAACATTGAGGTTCCAATTGATTCCAAGAGTTGTTTTTTATTTTTTTTTAACAAAAAATTTTTCTGATTTTTTTGATAGTTTATACCTCTTTATTTTATACTTCACAATGACCTTTTAGAGGAAAAATTATTAAACCTATGTGCTTTATATAAATTATTTCAAAACAGTTTTTTCCTAATTATTGTTAGGAATGTAATTTTTTCACTATGTAATTCAATATTTTTTCTTTAAATAACGATGATAAGTTTTAAAATAACATTCTATTGCAAAATAAATTTTTTAATTTATTATCTCGGGTTTATAATCGATTTTATATATTTTCGGTATTATGAAAATACTAAAATTAATTAAATTCTTGAGGCCCAGAGAAAAAAATTTGTCTAATATCGAGACGACTGAAAAATCTCAAAAAATAAAATAAAATTCCCGACACTGTGAAATTCCTGAAAAAGATAATACTTGAAATATAGAAAATTCCCGAAATTTTTAATTGCCGTCATTTTGAAATTTCCGAATTGGAAAATTTCTCACAGTTTTACATATTATATATTTATATTATATTTTTCATGTTGCAAAATTATGAAATTCCCGAATCTGAAGAATTGAAAAGTTTTTTTAATACTAAATAAATAATAAAATAAAATAAAAAATATGTTCAACGAATAAAAATATTTTACTTAATTTATTATTTTATTATTTAAAAATTTTTCAATTGTGTCGATTCGGAAATTTTCTTGCATTGGCAAGTTTACAGTGTCGGGAATTTCATTTCGGGAATTTTAAAATTCAGTAATATGAACTGTCGGGAATTTTAATATTCGGGGATTCTCCAATTCGTGAATTTTTCATTGTCGGAAATTTTATAATTTCGCGAATTCTATTTTTCGAGATTTTTCAGTCACCCCTTAATATCTTCTGTTCGGTTTTTGGATTAAAATTTTTTATGAATTCCTACTTGTTAAAAAATTATGGTAAATTTTTTCTATGTACAGTTTTTGCTAGTAAACAAATTTTTGAAAAATTTGTTCAATTTAGAATTTTTTGAAAATGAGCAGAAAGTATGTTTTTCTAAATTATGTTAAATGCACACTTTTTGGAAAAAAATGAATATATCGATACTGAACTTTTTCTTTCATCTTATTTTTTTGAAATGTTCCAAGATTTGAAAATTAATTTTCAGAGAATATTTAAAAAGACTTTGACACAATACAAAATATTCTCAGAATTGATGAAATTCAATCTGGAAGATTTCAGGACAATTTTAGGAATAATTTTAGTCAGTCTGAAAGATATTGAAGAATTTCGGAAGTTTTGAATAGATTAAAAATATTTCAAAACTGTGAAATATTGCCGAAAATTTTTTAAGTGCTTCCATATTTTTACCAAGCCTTAAAAAGTCCTAAATATCCTCTAAAGTGTCACAAATTTTTTCTAAAATTTTATAAAATTCTGGAAAATAAAAAAAGTCTTAGAAATTTTCTAGACACTTTTTTGACATGTCTGAAATCTTCAAAAATCTTTTTGAATTTTCTCGAGAAACTTAGGAAAATTAAATTTATATAACCTCAAAGCAAACAAGCAAAGAAACTTCAAAAATAAATAGTTATTCAAAACTTTCTTTTTTTATTACGAATCGTTTTTTCCTTAAACTTATAATTCGCCTATAATTTTTTTTCTTGAATAAAAAATATTTTTTGTTTCAGAGCACAAAAATTATGTTGAAAATTCATCTTTTTGATTTGAAAATTCATCTCTTTTGATAGAAATTTTATATACATTTTTTTTAATTGCAGCGGTTTGGTTTTTAAAAAAAATATTTTTTTGTTGAGGGTTCAACTATTTTGTTAAACATTCGTCTCTTTGAATGAGTTCATCCCTTTTTGATTTATAATTGAAATATTTTTTAGTTTTAATATCAACTTTTATATTTTTCGTTGAGAATCTATCCTTTTTGGTTGAACATTCAACTAATTGGTTAAAAATTCAACTATTTAGTTGAAGATAAATTTTTTTGTTGAAATTTCGATTTCACAGTTCTGAAATTTTCAAAAATGTTTTTAAATTATTTTCAAGAGCCTTAGGAAAATCATTATTATATAAACTTAAAAACAAATAAAAAACAAAACCTAAAAAATAAATAGTGAATCGAAATTTTCATTTTGTATTAAAAATTATTTTTCCTCTCAAACTGAAAAACTACACGCGCACACATAGCGCGCGACTGATGATGCTAGTAAATGAAAAAATCGTATCATAGTGATTTTTTGAAATAAGTTTTTAAAAAAACAAGAAGGAAATTATTTATTGAGGTGATTTTATACTATGGATTACTAATTAATTAAAAAAAGGACGAGAAAGTGAATATAAGTGTGCAGCCTACAATTTGAACAATTAAAAAACAATTTTAGCTACATATAATCAAAGTCTCTTGTAGCTCAAAAAAAATGAACAATGAGGTCGCCTTTCGATATATATATATATATATATATATATATATATTTTTTCAAATCTTATTTGACACGCCTTGGCGTCGTTTCTCGAAAGACATGGACATAGGGAATGCGCACCAAGAATAAACCACAGTTATAAATAAACTTTCGTTTCACGGCTGCGCGGAAATGAGCGTTATTCGCGCGTACGCACTATTACGCATTGCACTCGTCCTTGTGGCTGGTTTTCATTCATGAAAACAAGCGTAGCCATGAAGCCTCCTCTCCAGCCCTCATGAAAATTCTAAGAATTGAAAAAAAATTAAATTAAAATTGAATAATACAATAAAAACTTATATAATATAGGACCTAATAATTATTAATATTATTTTGATTATTTAATTATTTGAATAATTATTCTAATTGAAAACAACTATTTCAAAAAATTATTTAAATTATTGTAATAATTATTTTCAAAATACCTCTATGGCTCAGGCGGTTACGTGCTCGGACTTCACGTTAGAGTTCTGGGTTCGATCCCAGAGCCGGTAGCTCTGGGAATTTTTCTATGTGCTTTTACCGAGGTTCTGGTGGTTCGGATTCCACCTTAAGCTGTAGGTTCCCCCATCACGCACTTGGCTGTGACCCAGCCCGTGGGCGTTGACGTAAAAAACCGGGCTTTGCCTAATATGTCATATCAGGCATACTGCTTCATTTTTTGAATGATAATATTAATAATAATATATAATGATGAAAATACTTATATAATGATTCTTTTTTAATTTTTTATCTTTATTTCTTTATCTATTCCTTATGGAATTATAATCTGAATTTTTCGAATATCAAATTTCCGTAAATAACGTTTAGTACATTTCCTGATGATAAATTTGAAAAATTTTGTGAATTTTGCGAAAAATGGCCCTCCAGTGTTACAGTTCAACAATAAGTTCATGAGTTGAAAAATCATTTTCATATTAAATCAGACTTCACACTCTTACCTGACTCGCCTCTATCCCTGACTCCCCTCTTTTCCCTCTTTTTTAATGAATTCCACGTTTTCCCCTGTTTTCAGGAAAATTCCTCTCTTCTCCCCTTTTTTCTCTTCTCCCTTTTTCCCCTTTTCCCCATTTTTTTCGATTAAATGCAAACTGTATTTATAGTTTGATACAACCCAATAAGAAAGTGCAACTATTTTCAGTTAAAAGTCTTTTCTCTCATTTGTTTAAAAATTCTACTGTTGAATATTTGAGTATTTGCTTAAAAAGACATCTGTTTTGTTCAAAAATTCAACTACTTGGTACAAAGTTGAACTTCTTTGTTGAAAATTTGTCTTTTTTGGTTGAAAATTAATCTTGTTGGTTAAAAAATCATCTTTTTGATTGAAAATTCAACCATTTGATTGAATTTTGAACTTTTCGTGTAAAATTCATTTTTTTGTTGTTGAAGATTCATATTTTTAGTTTAATATTCTATTTTTGCGGTTGAAAATTGATTTTTAAATCAAAAATTGATATTTTCTAATTCAAAGAACCCCGCTCAAAATACCAAGAAAAAAACGTGCACTAGGTACCAAAAGTCCTTAGGTTACGAGTTACAGGTACTTGAAGGTCATAAAATAACGATCTTTATATTTTAATTAATTTTTTCTGAAAAAAGATCTTCTCCTTTCGCTCCGCTGGAAATCGAACCTCAGAACTTCCGATTGCCGGTCGGGTGCTTTCCCATTAAGCTAATAGAGAAATCGAGAGAAGATCCTTTTTTTCAGAAAATACACGCATTATTTTGCTAGATGGTACAAGTTAAATTTGTACCGTCTTTTCAGACTAGATAGAGATATGAATTAAAAATTATTTTAATTAATTTTTTCTAAAAAAGAAGATCTTCTCCTTTCGCTTCGCTGAAAATCGAAGCTCAGAACTTTCGATTGCCGGTCGGGTGCTTTCCCATTAAGCTACTAGAGAGATCGAGAGGAGAGACTTTTTCAGAAAATACACGCATTATTTTGCTAGATGGTACAAGTTAAATTTTTTCAAGGAATCTGTATTATCATCAGAGAATAACAGAAATTTTTACCGTCTTTTGAGACTAGATAGAGATATGAATTAAAAATGATTTTCATTGATTTTTTCTGAAAAAAAGATCTCCTTTCAATACAGATTCCTTGAAAAAAATTAACTTGTATCATCTAGCAAACTAATGCGTGTATTTCCTGAATAAAGTCTCTTCTCTCGATCTCTCTAGTAGCTTAATGGCAACGCACCCGACCGGCAATCGGAAGTTCTGTGGTTCGATTCCCAGCGGATCTAAAGGAGAAGATATTTTTTCAGAAACAATTATTTAAAATAATGTTTAATTCATATCTCCATCTAGTCTGAAAAGACGGTAAAAATTTCTGTTATTGTATAATGATAATACAGATTTCCTGAAAAGATCTTTATATTATATGATTTTCAACTTTCTGAGCACTATACTGTAAAAAAAATGAATACAAAAATTTTAGCTACTATTTTATTAGTTTTAATGTTTTTTTTATTTCTTTTTTTTTCAAAACTAATTGTAAAAAAGTGCCTGTAACTTGAAACCTAAGGACTTTTGGGACCTAGTGCACATAATAACTTTTATTCGGGACACCTTAAATAATACATTCCAGGCAGTTTAACCGCAAACGACTGAACGTTTTTTTCTTGGTATTTTGTACAGGGTTCTTTCAATTATTTGGTTGAAAATTCATGTATTTTGTTGAAAAATTGTTTTTTTTGTTTGGCACAGAAAATTAATCTTGTTTGTATAAATTATATCTTTCTTGGTGAAAATTTAACTATTTTGTTGAAAATTTGTTTCATTTATGGTTGAAAATTTATTTTCCTAACTGAAAATTTGAGTATTCTCTTTTTGGTTGAAAATCTATTGAAAATTAATATTCAAATAATTTTTTTCTGAAAAAAGATCTTCTCCTTTCATTCCGCTGGGAAACGAACCACAGAACTACTGATTTTCGGTCAGGTGGTTTCTCATTAAGCTACAAGAGAGATCCAGAGAAGAAACCTTTTTCAGAAATACACGCATTATTTTGCTAGATGGTACAAATCAAATTTTTTTCAAGGAATCTGTATTATCATTAATGAATAACAGAAAATATTTAACGCCTTTTCAGACTAGATGGAGCGAAAGGAAAAATATATTTTTTCAGAAAAAAATTATTTAAAATAATTTTTCTTTCATAGCTCCATCTAGTCTGAAAAGAAGTTAAATATTTTCTGTTATTCATTAATGATAATACAGATTCCTTGAAAAATTAATATTCAACTATTCCTAGAAATGTCATGTTTTTTGTTGAAAATTCATCTTTTTGGTTGAGAATTCAACTATTTTGTTAAAAATTTGTCACTTTTGGTTGAATTCAATTTATTGAAAATTTTTTTTCTTTGAAAATTTTTTTATTGAACTGAAAATTTAACGATTCCATTTTTGATTGAAAACTTATTTTTTCTAGATGAAAATTCAACTATTTGGATAAAAATTCATCTATCTTGATTGAAAATCAACTTTCTTCTTAAAAATTCATATTTTGGGTTCAAAATTCAACAGCTTTCTAAAAAATTAGATGTTTTAAACTTGAAATTTAACTATTCCATTTTTGTATCAAAACCTATATTTCTTAGTTGAAAATTGAACTATTTGGATGAACATTCCTGTATTTTGTTAAAAATTCCTCTTCTGATAGAAAATCAATCTACTTGGTTGAAAATTCATATTTTTAGTTTAAAAATTCAGCTATTATGTTAAAAATGCAACTATTCTTTTGGAAGATAACTTATTTTGTTGAAAATTAAACTATTTTGTTAAAGTCCTTTTTTTGTTTAAAATTCAGTATTTTTTTGTTGAAAATACATCCTTTCGAATTGAATGTTCAACTAATTGGTTGTTAATACAAATGTTTGGTAGGAAATTAATTTTCTTGTTGAAAATTCTTATTTTTAGGTTTAGAATTTATCTCTTTTGGTAGAAAATCTTTTTTTGTTGAAAATTCAACTATTTGATTGAAAATTTAAACCGCTTCATATCGAATTCAATATGGTATCTATCCATTTTTTTAAAAAGAATTTATTTCTCTATTATTTCCCTATTCTCAAGAACAATCACTCTATTTTTAAGAAAAATCACCCTAGTTCCTTTTTCTGAGAGTACTTTGGTCCCATTTTTCCAGTCGGATTAATTAATATTTGATGAAATAAATAAACACGAAAAAAGTCTCTTGATTTTGTGTATACGGATCCTTGGTTTTCGTCCGCCATCAAAAAATCTAGAGGCCATAACTCTAATCTCTTTCCTAATCCATGGTCCTCCACTCGTTCCAGCTTCTCATCCCCACTTCAGGCCCAGAAACTCCCACTTTGGACCTAGAAACCCCCACTTAAGGCCCCGAAATCGCCCAATCGTGTTTTCAGTTTATACCTATTCTTATCCCTCGTTCTCCTCCACCAATTCTATCTTTCCTCTTCATCTTTTTTCTCCCACCCACTGACGCGTTTAGATCTGAGACAACACAGATCTCGAGAAAACTTGGGCCTTACGTAACAAGATGGACGGTGGTTTCCGTGTGCCTTTCACGCTGCAAGGCCAATCTGTGGGATCGTAAGGGCGCGTTTGCACGCGCGACATTCCGTCGAAATTTCAAATTTTTTCACTTTTAATAAAATATTAATAAATTTATCAAATATAATCACAGGGATCACAGCACAAAGGGAACTCAAAAAAGGGGAAATAGGGTGGTTTTCGCACGAAAAAGGGGAAAATAGGGGAAAGATTAAACATTTATTTTCATATGTCGAAAAGAACAAACAATCTTTTTGTAAGAAATGTTACATTTTTAAATAATTTCCAATGACTCTTCAATGATTTCTGCCATTAAAGATTTATTTTTAACAATTGGATATACTTAGGTCGTTGGAAATCCATCCAGACTGACATAAAAAAGTCCGAGAAAAAATTTAATTAGTTAAATACATAATTTTGATATGTTTAACATCGTTCTCATAAATATTTCTTTTCAAGATTTGTCATTTCATCCTAACTATAATAATTACTTTCAATGTAAATTTAAAACCAAACTCTTCAGTCGTGGGGAATAAAAATGCTAAAATTAATCGAATCGATAACAATTTGTGGGTCGACATCCAAAACAAGAATAGAAAAAAATTTTGAAATTGGTTGATATCTTCTGTTTTCTTATTAAATGCCTTATTAAATTTTTTTTGAAAATATACGAAAACATGTTTTTTGGATTGATTCGAACCTGAAATTGCGTCAGCTTGAACCAAAGAAACATGTTATTATTTTTTATTCATGAGAAACAATTTTTTTCGTGGTGTTTATAACGTTCCAAAATTGCAAAAAAGATATGAAATTCCAAAAATCCTAACTCACGACAAACATTTTTTTCCGAAAAAGCAAAATAAAAAAATGTTTCTTTGGTTGAAGCTGAATAAATTTCAGGTTCGACATATTCAACTTTTTTTAAATCTGTGCATATGACTCAATCCAAAAAAAAAACAGGTTTTTGCACTTTTTCAAAAAAATTGTAACTAAGCAAAAAATTTATTTTTAATTTCGCAATTTTAAATTTGCAACGAATAACATGATTTTTGAACAAAATAGGTGAATTAGGAACATCAGTTTTTGATCAAAACTCGAATAGTTACATTTTTGTTTCAAAAAATTAATTTTCAATTGAAAAAACTGAATTTTCTCCCGAATTGTTGAATTTTAAAGCCTAATAGAAGAATTTTCTACAATGCAGTTGAATCTTTCATCCGAAAACACGAATTTTCAACAAGAGTTGAGTTTTCAACAAAAAAAGATTTTTTAGTCAATAAGGAAATAAAATTGCATTCAAAATGTCAAATTTTGTTAAAGCAAGAAGATTAATTTTCTGCAAAAAAGGACGAATTTTTAACAAATTACATAAATTTTTAATCAAATAGTTGAATTTGCAAAAAAAAAAAAAACTCTGAAACAAAAATGGAATTGCTACATTTTTATTTCAAGAAACTAATTTTCAAATGAAAGAACCAATTTTCTAGCAAATTATTGAATTTTTGAGCCAAAATAAAATTACTTTCCACAATACAGTTGAATTTTGAACTCAAAAATATAAGCTTTCAATACAAAAAATAATTTTCAATCAAAAATTGCAATTTTCAGTTAAAAAAAATGAATTTTTAACAAAGCAGTTTGATTTTCAATCAAAAACACAGCTTTTTAACAAAATAAATATATTTTCAACCAAAAACTTAAATTTTTAACCAATTTTCTGCCAAAAAATATAACTTTTGAACGAAATTCATGAACTTGCAATTAAGTAGTTGAATTTCCGACTAAAAAAGATCAATTTTCACAATCAATCAATCAACACAAATGGAATAGTTCAATTGTGACTTTAAAAATATTAATTTTCAACGGAAAAAAAAGTTTCAACAATAGTTAAATTTTCAAGCAAAGATTTAAAAAAATTAAAAATGGCTCAAGTTAGAACATTTATAATTGCTGTTGATGAATTTGGAATATTCCATTTTTTAATTAGTTATTTAACTTTGTACATTTCAGCTAAAATGTGTTAATCTTCTAATACTTATTTAAAAAGTTTTATATATTGTGTAACTGTTTCAATTTTATATTGGATAATAACTTCTGTCTCCAGTTTTCACATTTTCAGCTTGCTTTAAAATGTTTCAACTTCAAATTTTTTTTAAACAATATTCATTTTTAATGGTCAGCACGAGGGGCGTCTCACTCAAAAAATCACGGCTTATTCCGTCAGAAATCAGAGGGCAATCTGTAAGGATTCCGGTAAGGCAATGTATGCCGTAAAAAGCAAAGTAGGAAATCAGCAGGGAAGGTACGAATTCGTGAAATAATCGTTTGAAAACGGAAAATCCGTACGAGTCCGATGGTTTTTGATGAAATCGTTAAGTATTCGTAGCAGTCCGTAAGGACTTCGAGTGGAACCGTCGGGAATCATTGGGATTCATGCTTGAATTCGTAAGGAATTCGAGGGGAGTCCCCGCAACGACCGCGCGACCGGACAAATCTCGGACCTGCGCAGTATGCATGGTTATAAAATTTGATAATTGGCTTGATGAAATTAAATATTTAGAAGGCCTAAATCAAAATAATCTTGCTAAAAATAATATAAAATATATTATGCTTAATCGATTTGACGAAAAAGTTACTCTTGTAGAACGGTCAAAAACGGAAAATAAGTTTCTTATCATTTAAATTTAAATTTTATATATTTAAAAAAATTATTATCAATTTTATTAAATATAAATTTTTTATCAGATGTTCGCCACAGAATAAAATATTTGTTATTTTTTCCCGCCGGTGTTGATGTTTATTTTAATACCGATAGATCCCGTGTAACAGACCGTAACATTTCCTTCAGCCCCCCCCCCCCCCTTACCACAGTTCCGTAACATTTTTTGTATTATGTTTAAAAACATAATAAAGGTTTTCTAAATAAAAAAAAGGTTTTTTAAGATGAAGTGTTGTATAGAAATAAATAAAACAACATTTTGATGTAACACTGAAAGCTTCTAACATTTTTTTTTAGTCACAAATATTGAAATTACTTACAACAAAAGACGTATTATCAGTTTGTTTTTAAACTTATATAGATATAAATTTTATAAGATTCTTAAAAAAATTAAAAAATATTTTTGAATATTTCAGATGTGTTAAAAAAGAATCTAGAAGATTTAAAAAAAAATTATTTTACAGGATTCTAAAAAATATTAGGAAAAATTCGAGCCTTTTTAAAAGATATTCAGGACGCTTAGAAGTTTGGAAGAAATAAAAAATCCCTTAAAGTTCATTTTTCAAAATAAAAAATCCTGAAAAATTTTCGCATAAATCTTAAGAAATTCCTTTTTTTATCCTTTCAAATTTTTTAAACCTCCTAATATTTTTGAATTCTTCAAATTTTTCGTGATGTTTTTAAGTTCTGCAAAATTTTAAAAAATTGTCTTAAAATCTTTCAGATTCTTCTTTGAAAATCTTAGAAATCTTTTAAAATGTCTTGAAATCATAATGAAAAATTATTTTAATTTTTCTTAGGAACCTAAATAATTTATTTTTATTTTTTTGAAACCTTTCAAAATTCCTAAAATATCTTATAAATTTTTATTATTTTTGAATCGTGCGAAAACTTCTAAGTATCTCTTACACTTACTCAAATTTGTTGTACAATTACGTATTGTGGCCAAATTTTGCTTTTAAATCTTGTGCATACTCTTTCTCAAAATTTGAGGAAATAATTTAAAATGCTTTGTATTCTTTTTCAATTTTATCTTAGAATTCATTAAGAAAAAAATCATTTTAAATTTTCTCATGAATCTTAAGAACGAGCTTAAGAATATTTTTGCATTCTCTTGACGCCCTGTATAATTGAGTTTACCTAAAAAATTTTTCAATCCTGAGAAATTAAAAGAATTGTCTCAAAGTCTTCGATATTTTTTCTCCTCACACATTTTGCAAAATTCAAAACTTAAAATTATTCATTTACAATTAAACCTAAACCATTTGTAGGTGATTCTAAGATAAATCTATTAAGATTATTAAATTTTCCAATTAGGAAAAGAAAACAATCCAAAATATTTAAATACATTTGTAAAAAAAATTTTTCACTAAAATTCAATGCATACTTTATTTTATTATTATTTTTTTATGTTAAATGAAAGAAAATATTTCTTACAAAAAATTGAGGTAAAACTATGTAAACTCGATTTAAAGAAATCTTAAAATTATTCATAAGCAAACCCTGCAGATTGGAAATAATCATATGTTTAGTGTCTCTATTTAAAATTTTTTTAAAATTAAGATTGAAAAGAATTTCATTTCACTACGAAGAATTTTTGCAAAATAAGCAGGAAAAATATTCATAATGAAAAAAATAAAATTCCAAAACAACCTCACTTTTCAGCTAATTGGAGACAAGAATAACATAATGGAAAAAACAGGGAGAAAAAGGGAAAAAGTCAACCAAAAAACCAACCTCTCACTTTTTTCTTTCTGCGTCCTTTTTATACTACAAGGGGACCAACATGTTTCAAAGTCAATTTAAACCTCCTCATCAGGAATTAATTATAGGGAATAACTAAAGGTATGAAACATTAATATAACCTGTAAAGAAAATATTAATTAAAAATTAATTAAGTTTAATATAATCAAAATTAATAATTGAGAAATTGATTCTTTAATAGAAAAGAAAATTTTTCTATTATCTAGTCAAAGAAAATTACTTTAACCAATTAATTACTCTATCCCATACTTTATTATACCTTGAGAGGTCCCTTTTTAAATTGATAGCCTTGTTACCTTCTCTCTTTATAAATAACATCTCCATGAATTCTCTCTTTTTCTGATTTCTTTCATGATAAAGAATTTTAATATCATTCCAATTAAAGTCATGACCATGTGTAACATTATGTTTAGAAAGGACTGAGTGATACCTAGGACTTCTGCGAAAATTATTTTCATGTTCATTTTTCCTAAGTCTAAGAGCTCTTTTTGTCTACCCTACATAAACTGCATTTCAATCTTTACAATTAATTTTGTAAATAACACATTTTTTGTCTAGCGTTTCATATCTATCTTTTCCTAATTTTACAATGATATTGCTCTTGAAAGGAATTCTACAAATAGTATGTAAACTTAATTTTCCCAACATTGATTTCAAAATCTTCGAGATTTTACCAAAATATGGAAGAACAACAGTATCAAATGTATTGTAATCTTCTCTGTTTATTTTATTTTGATCATTGTTTTTGTTTTTTATATATTGTATTCTGTTATGCGCATGTTATTCAATGAATTCAAAATGGTAATGGTTAAGAAAAAGAATTTGTTTACAATGTTCAATTTTTTTTCATGGAAAACTGGATGTAATAATTTAAGGGCTCTATCAATCAAATTTTTAATGATTCCTATTTTGTTTTGAATAGAGTGATTCGAAAGAAAACTAAGTGTTCTACCTGAACAAATCTTTTTCCTATATGCCAGTCAGTAATACTATGTCTTTCATCAGTTTTAATTAAAGCCAAATCTAGAAAATTTAATTTACCTTCAGTTTCAATCTCAACAGTAAATTGTAATCTAGGGTGTATACTATTAAAATCATTAAGAAGAGTGTTAAGATTATTTTTATGTACACTAAGTACTGAATCATCAACATATCTTGCATAAAAATCAATATTAAAATTGATTTTTTGAAAAACTTAATTCTCTAAATCCTGCATGACAATTTCAGCTAAAATAGGAGATAAAGCAGATCCTATGGGAGTTCCAAACTTTTGTTTATAAAATTTATTATTAAATTTGAAATATACTGAATAAAAACATATTTTACAGCATCAAGAAAATGTTTTTTCGGAATTTTGGTATTAATTTTAATCAAATCCCAACGTTTTTGTATGGCAATTTCGACTCTTTCGTAAGGGATATTTGGAAACATAGCTATTACATCAAAAGAGACAAATATATGGTCTAAAGGTATTATCACACTGTCAATTAGTTTTAAGAAAGCATGACTATTTTTAATTGATGTTTTTGAGATTTGTATTGATTTTTTAATAATTTGACTCAATAATTCATCCAATTTTCTAGTTGGGGAACCTATTGTTAAAATGACCGGTCGTAAAGGGTAGTCATCTTTGTGAGCTTTAACAGGAGTCCATAGGCTAATGAGAGATTAGTACTTGATGTATCGATATCACATCTTTCAATATTATTGCCTAAATATTTATTAGTTCTCATTCTGTCTAAAATTTTGAACGTCCCTTTTTGAAGCATTATGTTAGGGTTATTAGGAATCAATTGAAAACTATCTGCATCATTAAAAATATGCAACATTTTTTGAATATAGACATCCCTATGAATAGCTACTGTAATACTTCCTTTGTCTGATTTAGTGATCATTAATTCTGGATGATTTTTTTAAAAAATTTTTGTTTCAATTAAACCCTCATTCAATTCCTTCTCTAACCAAGTTTTTGGATTATCATTATTTAAAAAATCATTCGATAAACCCATAAATTGTGATCTAAATTCATCAATTTTATTCTCAGGTATTTTTTTAAATATTTGATTCAATGTCTTTAATTATTTCAAGTAGTTGAATGTAGTTTTTCCCCCCAAATTTGTTGCTAAAACCATCACCTAATCTCAAAATGTCAATAACTCTATGTGGAATAATTACATTAGAAATATTCAGTATCCAAGGGTCTGGTTGATCATGAAAAATAACTGAGTGAATTTTTAAATGCAGTTTTTGTACATTTCCTTGTTCATTAAAAATGTTTAAAAATTTTCGATCATGTTTTCTATTATCCTTAAGGGCGATTTTATTAAGTTTTGTTTCCCTTTCAAAACATTCCTTAATAATAAAGGAGGGAACTTGTTGATTTAATTTCTCCATAATTTGTTTTATTTCAACATTAAAAGAATGTATCTGTGAATGGCAATCCTTAACAGTCAAATTTAAGGGCGATTTTTTAAATTTTTCAGTATTTATATTTTGGTATACGGCCATACCACGCTGAAAAAACCAGTTCTCGTTCGATCACTGAAGTTAAGCAGCGTTGGGCGCGGTTAGTACTTGGATGGTTGACCATTCGATAATACTGTGTGCTGTTGGCACATCGTGGGTGTGGTGAGCCCACACTTGTAGTTATTTACTACAAGAAACTATCCACCTGGAAACACTACCGGAATCGAGTAGTGTCTCACGCCTACCCTGAAAGGGAAATGGCTTAATGGTATACTTACTTACATACTTTACTATATCAAATTTTTCTTTATTTCTTTTTTTTTTTTGAACTCAAAGCTAACATTTTTATTAATGTCAAAAATCTTCTTAGGAGAAACATTTAAAACAATATAATACCAAAAGCTTTCAAAATTATTAAAAAGATCAAAATAAGTTTTTCCCATAATCTAATTTTTCTTATCTCTTTGAAAATGTAAAAAAGTTGAGAAATTATAGTGTGGTAGCCTCGGTGGTAGCAAAATGTTAAGAACAGAATTATTTCCCAATATATGTTCAAGGTATTTTACTATTAAATGTTAATAAAACAATTTGCAGTTATACATTAATAAATCAATTAAATTTATTAATTAATTTTCACACGTTAAAAATTAAGGACAAAATCAACATAATTTTCTTTTACTCCAGAATTAATCAAATTGTAATAATTCATTACTATATTAATTACTAAATTCTTATATTAATTTTCATCCTTAGTATTTCTATTGTCACTTTAACTTGAAATCATTTATAAATGTTCTTTAAATAGTTTTTAATGTTCAGAAATCATTAGAAAAAAAAGAAATATTTAAGCAGTGAGTGCGTCACTCGTGCGTTATACGCATTGTACGACTCCGCGCTTCGCAGTCACTGCTTGGATTCGTCGGATTCGTCAAACTTTGTGGGACTCTGGACGAATTCGTAGCTCCAACGCTCCGCAACGCTGTGACTGTACAGCGTTCGGAGCTCCCGATTCCCAAAAAAGGATTCCGGTTCGTCAATATCAGAATTCATCAAAATCGTTAGGATTCGTACGAATTCGTTTACTTTGTTCGAACGATTTCATTTGAATCCTGAGTGAGACACCCCTCACCGAAAAAACGATATTCTAATTTCAATAATTTCCCACTAAGTTTGAGAATATTTGCAACTTAAATAGGCGCCAAGAATATATTCTTAATGTACGATGGAGGCCCTCTTACTTCAAGAATATATATTCTGGTCTAATTTTAAGAATTTCCCACTAAGTTTAAGAATAGTTGCAACTTAAATAGGCGTCAATATATTCTTAATGTACAATGGAGGCCCTCTCACATTAAGAATATATATTCTTATCTATAACATAATAAGGTACAGTTAATCTTAGACTATAGTCAGATTTGAATATTTTTTAATTCAAAAATATTTTTTCAGTAAATGATACAATATAAATTATTATTAGTATCATAACATTGCAATTTCACGTTATAGACAACACACAAATGAAAATATATAATGTATATATAGTTATAGATCTATATATATTGTAGCGGTCTTATATAATTTTATTTTATTTCACTGTAAATAACAGAAAGTTTTAATTAATTAATTATTAATTTTCTTTCATTGCTTATCATGAAAATTATGGTTACATAAATTTGAAAATGTGTATTTATATAATTTAAATATTTATACACGGTTATAATTTTCTTTTTAATTATAAGAAAATTCCAATATAGATAAATTTAATCCCAAAAAAACTAAAAAGAAAACTGTAATGATAAGAGCGACAGTCAGTTCACTGGTATGCCCGTTGTTAAGTTTACATAAGTAACTTACTGCACAGAAAAAACAAAATGTAATCTTCACAGCGATTTCAGAGTAATCTTTACCTGCAAAAAAAATTAACTTCACGTGTTAAAATTTACCCAAAACATGGGAAATGGTTACCATATCAACTCTATGAAATCTTGTTTTGTTTCGATGCGAGAAAATTCAACTTTATTTACTTGAAAATTACCTGCAACGAAAATTCACTTCTGTTTTTTCTGTGTGACATGTTTGATGATATGTTTAAAAAAAATCTTTATCTATCATCTCTTATCACTCCATGCACTTTCATTTAAAATTTCTACATATGTAAGCAATTAATATTAATATTACACAATATAATTTCATAATTTATTTTTCATCAAAGTAGATCACAAAAGTAAAATGAAATAAAAAAAAATTGTAATCAAATGAAACATAACTAAACAAAGACTTGACTACAGATAACTTGTTTCCATGTTAAGAAATATTTTTAGTTTACCTGACTTGCAGTGATACTCACGATCTTGAATATTTGCACACGATTCCCAAATTCATCGTAAGCGTCGTCAAAAACCTCATTGCAGGATATTAAATCGGCCCTATTCACGTCAGTACCCGGATTGACACCACTTAATTTCAATGGATCTTCAGGCTGAAAAAAAACTCAAACTTTTATAGTGACAATTAAAAGTAAAATATTTGAGTCAAAATGAAAATGACGACTCGGTTAAGCCTAACTGAAATTAGCACCTGCATAATAAATTAATGGTTTCATTATTTGCAATTTAAAAGTTTCCGAATCAAACGTGCATTTGCAGATACCTTGGACTTCAATTCTTTTAAACTTTCCAACAGCTCAATCCGCAATCCAATGTCTGGAGTTAATTCTTTTACCAGAACTTCTGTCAGACCTCTAACTCTTCTCATTGTATTTATTTTATGACCTACAGAGAAAACATGCACATGATGCAAAAAAAAATTATAGTCGGTACGCCATTAATCGCCCTTAGCAAAGTACCTTTCCAGTGGGCACACGATTTTACACGTTTTACGAACGTTTTTAGGACATGTGACAAAAACCGTTTCTGAAACGTTTTCAGAACGTGTTAATTATCGTGTGCCCACTGGGTTGACAATTTTTGTAAAAAGAGCAACGCAGCCGTTGGCTAAAGACGGATTTTACGTTTGTAAAGTCTTTTAAATAAAATTAATATAGATAACATATTGAATTCAATAACAAACACTTTAAGTTCCTAAAATTTCAAGCCGAAACATATATTGCATTTTCAAAAAAATAGTTGAATTTTCAACCGTTTTCTCAAAAATAGTTAAAGATTCAACCAAATAGTAAAATTTTCAAGCCAAAAAGACGAATTTTTTCAAAAACAGTTCAGTTTTCAACAAAAAAGTTACTTTTCAACCAAGAAAAATAAATTTTCAACCAAGAAGGATAACTTTTCTACCATGAACGATGAATTTTTGAACAAGAATGATGACTTTAACGAAATAGTTAAATTTTCCAAAAATAATTAGATTTTTTACAAATTAGTTCAATTTCTAAAAAAATAGTTAAATTTTGAGCAAACAAAGATTTAGTAAACAGTGAACTTGAAATCGGAAAACATACATTTTTAACAAAAAAGATAATTTTCAATCAAGAGAGATGAATTTTTAAGAAGATAGTAGAATTCTCAACCAAAAAGTTGAGCGTTCAACACACATGAATAATTTTGTACCCAAAAAGATTACTTTTTAACAATATATATATATATATATATATATATATATATATATATATATATATATCTATATAAATTTTCTACCAAGTAGTTGCATTTCTAACCAAAAAATTGAATTTTTAACAAACAAGATTAATTTTCTAACCAAAAAAACGACTTTTCAACAAAACACATGAATTTCCGAAGTTTTTTTTTTAATTTCAACGTCAAAAGGACGAAATATTTACAAAAAGTTACACTTTCAACTTAAAAATATGATTTTTTAACCAAAAAGTTTAATTTTCAACCAAATAGTTCAACTATCTACCAAACTGTTGAATTTTTAAGATAAAAAGATGAATTGTCTACAAAACAGTAGAATTTTGAACATAAAAGTTCATTTAAAAGCAAATAGTTGACTTTTCAAATATAAAATTTTTTTTTTTGATAAAACAGTTCGAGTTTAAGTCAAATAATGAACTTTTCAAGCCTCGTTTCAACCAAAACAGATGAATTCTCAACGAAGCATGTATCAGTTAATATTTTAACCAAACAATTGCATTTTTAACCAAAAAGGATACATTTTCAACCAAGATTAAATTTCTAGCAAGAAAGACGAATTTTCAACGAAATACATGAATTTTCAACCAAAAAGTTGAACTCTCAACTAAAAGAGATAAATTTTTAACCAAAAATGGAATAGTTTAATTGTCAGTTAAAAAAGTTTATTTTCAACCAAACATGGAAAGAATTTTCATGAAAATAGTTAAATTCTCAACCAATGAGATGAAAACCTTATGGAAAAGAAGTATTGGTAAGTATTTGATTCAATACTTCGTTTTCATAAGGGACCTTTAACTAAAAAAATAAATTGTTAACAAAGTAGTTGAATTTTTGATAAAAATATGACTTTTTTAACAACGTAGTTGCATTTTCAACAAAATAATTAAATTTTTAAGCAAATAATAGAATATTTAACCAAAGGAGATGAATTCCGAAACAAGAATATAAAATAGTGGCCTTTTTAATTAAAAAAATGAACTTTTGCCCAAAAATATAGTTGGATTTTCTTATTGTGTTTAATTTCTAAATGAAATCTAAGTTCGTGAAGTTATTTCCACTTATAACCCTTCTCCTCGTTACCAACATTAGTTTTTCGCCCCCCCCCCTCCCACATGCTAATGGAGTTTATGAAAAGTGCCGCCAGGCCACTTTTTCTTTTAGGACTACATCACAGGAGAAGAGATTAAATACAAAAAACAAGGCACAAAATAACTTTAAAAGAAATCATTCTTATACTTACATTCAGATAAGTGGACGAGATCGCCAAGTTGGTGGTCTTCTAGCCACGTTTTCACTTCTTCCATTTTTCATCCGAAATCTGTCGCAGTAATTAGATAATAAGTGACGAGCTCGAAGAAATGCAACCAATTCCGAGGATAAATCGTATGTGCACATCTCTAGCTCTATCTCTTTCTCTTCGCAGAGAACATTATAGTGAGAAAAGTTTGATGTCACATGTCAACGAATAAATAATGTAGAGAGGTTATGTCGCGTTGTGGAACGCCGGTATTCAACCTCAATGTGACATCAGACCTTTCTCACTCTAACATTTTCTGTAAAGAGAAGAAGATGGATGTAGGCAAGCGATTTATCCTTGGAATGAATTGCATTTCTTCGAGCTTGTTAATTATTATGAATTCGAAAAACTAACCGCACAAAACTAATACGCACAAAACATTGAAAGAACTGACTGAACAGAGCAAGGCGCATTTTCCTTCGCGCATTTCTTCTTTCTCCACTCATATTCTCATTTTAAGAATATTTTTCCCCTTTGGTTAGAAGATACTCATAAAGTAAAGATTTCGCTTACTTCATTAAGAATATTAATAAGAATATGCCTGTAAGAATATGACACTCTTAATATTAGAATATCGTTTTTTCGGTGCTCGCACTCATGTCAACAGCACTCATGTCAGTATTCTTGAATGGTCACCTTAACTTCAGTGATCTGACGAGAACTGGGTTTTTCAGCGTGGTATGGCCGTTGGCCATTAATTTTTTAACAACAATTGTGTAATTAATTGTTTAATTGTTATTAACATTAATTGGCCATAATTTATTAATGTGCTATGTATGTATACCATTAAGCCATTTCCCTTTCAGGGTAGGCGTGACACTACCCGATTCGGGTAGTGTTTCTAGGTGGATAGTTTTCTTGTAGTTATAAATAACTACAAGTTTGGGCTCACCACACCCATAATATGCCAACAGCACACAGTATTCTCGAATGGTCACCCATCTAAGTACTAACCGCGCCCAACGCTGCTTAACTTCAGTGATCTGACGAGAACTGGTTTTTTCAGCGTGGCTTGGCCGTTGGCTATAATTGCTTTAATTATTATTTAATAATGGGTACAATTTCAAATATCGTATATTTAAAGAGAAAAGGGGAAGTTTCGTGACAACAGGGGAAAAAAGGGAAATTTCAAGAAAAAAGGGAAAACTAAGAAAAAAAACTGTGCACCCTGTAATCAATAGTGTAGTCCTAAAAGAAAAGTGGTTGAGAATTTAAATTTTTTGTTGAAAATTAACCATTGTTAAAAAGGTATATTTTTTATCAAATATTCAACTACTTTGTTCAACATTCATTTCTTTAGTTGAAGGTTCATTTCTTTGTTTGAAAATTGAACTATTTTTATGAAAATTCGTTTCATTTGTGGTTGAAAATAAATTTTTTGAACTGACAAATAAACTATTCCATTTATGGTTAAAAATGCAATCGTTTAGTTGAAATATCAAATGTTACATGTTTCGTCGATAATTCATATTTTATGGTTGAAAAGTCGATTATTTGACTTGAAGTTGAACTAAATTGTAAACAAATTAAGTTTTTTTATATTAAGGATTCATAATTGTATTTGAAAATTCAACTATTTGGTTCTAAATGAACTTTTATGTTAGAAAATTCTACAAAATCATATTTTTGTATTAATAAATTTAACTTTTTTGTAGATAATTCTTCTTTTTGACATTAAAATTAAATAATTTTGTTGAAAATTCATGTATTTTTTCAAAATTCGTCTTTTTGGTAGAAAATTAATCTTCTTGGTCGCAAATTTATTTTCTGTTGTTGATAAAAATGCAATTATTCGGTTGAAAAATAATCTTTCATCAGTTAGGGATTCAAGTATTTTGTTAAAAACTTGATTTAGTTGTTCAATTCTAACTGTTTTTGATTTTAAATTAAATTTTTTTTTTTTGAAATATCAACTATTACATTTTTCGTTGAAAATTCATCTAATTCATCTAATGAAAAAGATTTTTTTTTAATTAAGTTTTAATTGAAAATTGAACTTATTTATTGAAAATTGAACTTATTTATTGAAAATTGAACTTATTTGTTGAAAATTCAACAGATTGATTGAAACTTAACTTTTTTGTTGAAAATTTAACTGCTTTGTGGAAAATTCGTTTTTTTATTAAAAATTCAAGAATTTAGTAAAAAATTCAACTTATTGGTACAAAACTAAACTGTTTTGTAGAAACTTCGTTTTTTAATTGAAAATTCATTCTCTTTAATTGAAATTAACCCACTCCATTTCTGGTTAAAAATTAGTTTTATTTAGTTGAAAAATTCAATTACTTAGTTAAAAAATTTTAGAAGCGAAAAAATTATTGAATTTATTCAGTTAAAAATTGACGTAATTTGTTGAAAAATCAAATTCTCTGGTAAAAAAAATTGTTGGTAAAAAAAAAATCTTCTTGGTTGAAAATTCAATAATTTGGATCTAATTTATTTATTTTGATGAGAATTCAATAGTTTTAAGTAGAAACTTAATCTTTCGCGTTTAAAATTCATCTTTTTTGTTGGAAATGAACTGTTTTTTGAAAATATAATCTTTTTATTGAAAAATACAAATGTTTTATTGAGAATTAATCTGTTTTCGTTGAGGATATTTAACTATTTTCTTAGAAATTTGTCCTTTTTGATTAAATTCAACAGTTTTTTATTTAAAATTAAAATCTTTTCTTGCTTAAAATAATTTTCTGCAAAAAAGTCGAAAAATTTCAATTAATGGTTGCACTCACCACATTATTAAAGAAAATTCAAAACAGTAACATTTTTATAAATATTATGAAATTTCATAAAAATATGAAGAAATATATTTTTTTAAATGATTATAAATATTTATACAATTTTAAAATTATGGACTTTTTCGCGCGAATTTGGACCCTAGGGAAGAATCTAGGGGAAAAATTCTAAAAATATCCTATAAATTGAAAAAAAATAATATAGAGACTTATCTTTGAAATGCGCCCAAGAACTTAAGAAATTTTAAACCATTTCCAGACTTATTCCAATATTTCGAAAACATCGAAATTTTACGTTTTTTGCAATATATTTTTATATAAAATTGACATTTTTTCATCAACTTGGGCTTTTATTAGACGAAGAATTTTATTACCTTTTACATCATAAAAAAATGTTTTCATGGTAATATTATAAAAATTGAGGCCATTTAGCAACAGCTCGAAAAAGAGGCATTTATTTTTCGCACCCCAAAAAATGTTCTTCAATTTAATTAAATAAGTTCGTTCAAGTGCGTTAAATCTGTATTTGGATTAATTAATTCAAACTCATCCTTGTTAGAATGAACTAATTTTGGTTTCTTTGAGTGAAAATAATATTTTTTCAATATAAATAGATTTGTATATGATGGTTTTTATATTACTAAAATTACAAAAATTTATATATAATTAATACATCACTTTTATTGATAATATTTACTATTTCTTCAGGTTTAAAAAAAATCGGCTCTTTTTTAAATTAAGGTCAAACATTAGTCTTGTATCTGTAAGAAACTTTTTTACTATTTTTTTAATTATTAGGTGCACAAGTTTTAAATGTACTTTGGTCATGTAAAATACACTTTTAAGTACGGGTAATGGAAAATAAAAAAACACTGATTTAAAAAAAATGGGACTGTAATTTTACCTAAACGCAGCAATTTAAAAAAAAATAGGACAAAATGCTTCGAAAAAAAAGATGCTTTGCAAAAAATCAGCTGTAGATAATTCATTATTATTAAAAAGCAGTTTGCAAGGTCTTCTTGATGCAGGTATTTCTTGATTTAATTTATGTATTTTCAGTTCTACTATATGACTTGAATTATTTTTTGAAATTCATAGATTAGAAAAAAAACTTCAAATTTTCAAATTTCCAAAGTTGTGAGATCAAGCCACGCACTATTTAGAACTAACTATTTAGATTTATCTATTTTATTTTTATTTTATTTTATTTATTTTATTTTAGATTTATCTAACTATTTAGAATATTGATTTAAAATATCTTCAAACAAAAAAAAATAGTTTATTAGCGATGTCGAAAATATTATCTCCTGTCAATATGAAAATAAAAAAACCGGTTCATCTCCTAGGTTGAAAATTGCACTATTTTGTTGAAAATTCGTTTAATTTATGGTTGAAAATTCAATTTTTTAACTGAAAATTGAACTATTCTCTGTTTGGTAGAAAATTTATCTATTAATTAATATTCAACTATTTGGTTGATAACTTTTTTTTTTAGTTTAAAATTCAACTATTTCGTTGAAAATTCATGTATTTTGTTAAAAATGTATCTTTTTGAGTAGAAAATTAACGTTTTTTGTTGAAAATTCAACTTTTTGGTTGAAAATTCAACTATTTTTTGGACATTTTTTTGGGTTATAAATTAATTTTTTTAGCTGAAAATGTAACTATTTCATTTTTGGTTGAACATTTATCTATCGAATAATTTTCGTTAAAAGTGTATCATTGTGGGTAGAACATTAAAGTTTTTCGTTAAAAATCAATCTTTTTGGTTGAAAATTCAACTATTTTGTTGACGTTTTTTGGGTTATAAATTAATTTTTTTAACTGAAAATTTAATTATTTTATTTTTGGTTGAACACTTTTATCTATTAAAGAATTTTCGTTAAAAGTGTATCTTTTTGGGTAGAAAATTAAAGTTTTTCGTCGAAAATGCACCTTTTTGGTTGAAAATTCAATTATTTTTTTGAAACTTTTTTTGGTTATAAATTAATTAATTTAACTGAAAATTTAACTATCCCATTTTTGGTTAAACATTTATCTATTAATGAATATTCTACTATTTGGTAGGCAATTTGCCTTCTTTAGTTAAAAATTCAACTAGTTCGTTAAAAATTCATGCATTTTGTTGATTATTTTACTAGAAAATTCATCTGTTTCGTTGGAAATGAATTTTTCTAAATGAAAATTTCATTCTTTCATTTGTAGTAAAAAATTTATTTTTTTATTTAATAATTTAACTATTTGGTTATAAATTTGTTTTATTGAGTTAAAAATTCAACTATTTTGTTCAAAATTCATGTATTTTGTAGAAAATCCACCTTTTTGGGTAGAAAATTGAAGTTGATTGTTGAAAATTCATATTTTTGGTTGAAAATTTAACTATTTTGTTGAAAATTATCTTGTTATAAATTAATTTTTCTAACTGAAAATTTAACTATTCCATTTTTTGGTAAAAATTGATCTCATTTAGTTCAAAATTCAACTATTTGGTTGAAAATTAATCTTTTTTCGTTGAAAATTCTTCTTTTTAGTTGAAAGTTCACCTTTTTGTTTGAAAATTAAACTATTCCAGTTCAAGATTCACAATTTTGGTTGAAAATTCTTGATTTTAATCAAAAGTTAAACTGCTTGGTTGAAAGTTCAACTCTTTTGTTAAAAAATTCATCTTTTTGTTTAAAAATTCAAGTGTTTCAGTTAAATATTCACAATTTTAATGGAAAATTCATCTTTTAGGTTGATATTAAACTAATTGGTTTAAAGTTAAACAAATTTGTTAAAAATGTCACTGTTCCAGTTGAAGATTCATCATTTGAATTGAATATGAATCTTTTTTGCTTGAAATTCAACTATTCATTATTTCATTTGTGGTAAAAAATTTATTTTTTCATTTAATAATTTAACTATTTGGTTGAAAATTGTTTTTTTTTTCGTTCAAAATTCATGTATTTTGTTGAAAATCCATCTTTATGGGTAGAAAATTAAAGTTGATTGTTAAAAATTTATATTTTTGGTTAAAAATTTAACTATTTAGTTCGAAATTTGTAACTTTTGGTTGAATTCAACTGGTTGAAAATGAAGTATATTTTGTTGGAAATTACTTTATTAAACAGAAAATTTGAAGATTTTATTTTTCATGGAAAACTCATCTTTTTTATTTAAAAATTCCACAATTCGGGTGAAAATTCATCTTTCTCCATTGAAAATTAACTTTCTTGTTGAAAATTTTTCTTTTCGGATTGAAAAGTCAACTACTGCCGAAAACATTCCACTTTCTAGATTGAAAACTTAACTCTTCTGTTGAAAATTCGTCTTTTTGAGTACACAATTAAAGTTGTTTGTTGAAAATTCATCTTTTTGGTTGAAGATTCAAAACTATTTTTTTGTTGAAAATTATTTCATTAAACTGCAAATTTAACAATTCCATTTTTGAATAAAAACTCATCTTTTTCAGTTAAAAATTCAATATGTGGTTGCAATTTTATTTTCCTTGATTGAAAATTAACTTGTTTAATGAAAATTCATCTTTTCGGGTTCAAAAATCGACTGCTGTCTGAAAAATTCCACTTTTTAGTCAAAAAAATTAACTCTCTTGTTGAAAATTCATCTTGTCGGGTATAAAATTAATCCACCTTCAACTCTAACAAATCTCTCAAAATTGAAAAAAAAACTATTTTTCAGTAAAGTCGGCAATATTAACGTCTGTCAATATTCATTTTTTTTAAACCGGTTCATTTGTTCAAAAAAGGCCTAGAATTTTTTTTTTTTAATCGTCAGCCAATTTTAATTAATTTGGTAAAAGTAATTAAATTTTAAATTTTCGATTATTATTCTGTATTGAAGATTTTGCTATTTAATTTTAGTAACGAAAACTCAATATTTCAATTTGCTACAATGAAAATCCGTTATACCTAAATATAAAACTAGGTCAAGTCACTTGACAATCTTGACAAAAAAATCCTCTTTTACTTCTTCACACAAAAATGTTTTTGTGCTAATATTTAACTTCTTCATTGGAATTGCGATTAACATTATTATCTAAAAGCACAAATTGTTCTCCTTTTCTTATTACCTTGCCGTATTTATCTCACAAAAAAATATTAATAATGTAAATATTAAACTTTTCTTCGAAAATTTATCAACAATTAAGTTATTTAAAGAATAAAATCAATATAATAAAATTTCAGTATTGCTGATATTTTCTAATCCAAATATTTAACTCTCCAAAATATATTTTAGCACATACTCAAAAGAAAATTCTGAAAGAGTTCGTCAAATTTTTTTTCACATTTTTTTATATTGTTTTGAATTTCCTATTTCATCGAAAAATTTAATATTTTTATAATTTGAATCATTTTCTCAATGTCTTCACATCAAGGGAAGTCAACAGGATAAAATTCCTCGAAGAGGGACAGCTGACCTGAGGTGTATGGAGGAGGTAATGTTGCAATATTTTTTTACTGAGGTGCAACAGCCTCTTGCGAAAATGCGAGTATGGCCTGAAAAAATAAAGCACCGATAGCGTGCAGGCTCTGATAAAGGGGCACTTTATCGTTGTTTGCACGACACGATAGCGATGCGCAAAAATGAGGTTGAAATTGCAAAACGGCTAAAAGAGAGACAGGAGGGGCCAAAATAATTTCCAATGAAAATAAGAGGAAAAGAAACGCTTTCGAAAAGTATTTTATCAACTAGAGTGACCACAAAACCTCATTTTCAAAATTGCTTCACTTTTTCCTGATTTTCTCCTAGTCAACTTTTCATTCTCCCTGACTGTGTGTATTCAAAGTCCAGAAATTCAAGCTTGTAATATTTTTAACATAGAATATTTTACAAACGAAATAAAACAGTTTCAAATTTAAATTTTCAAAGTTTTTTATTTATTTTAATCAAAAAAGATGACTTTTCTAAAATAAAAGATGAATTTTCAATCCAAAAGGATGAATTTTCAACAAAACACTTGAATTTTTGGATCAAATAGATGACTTTTCAACAGAATAGTTTAATTTTCAACAAAATAATTTAATTTTCAACAACATAGTTGAATTTTCAAATAAATTTATGAAATTTGAACCTACAAAGATTAATTTTCTAAGAAAAATACGAATTTTCAACCCACAAGATTAATCTTCTACTAAAAAAGACGAATTTTCTACAAAATAGTGTAATTTTCAACCAGAGATGAATTTCCAACTGAAATGATCAAGATACAATAAGAAAAATGAATTTTTAACAAAGTAGCTTAACTTGGAACAAAAAAAAAATATTAAAAATTCATTTTTTTTGTTACAGATTTAATATTTTAGTGGAAAATTTATCTCTGCTCAACATTTTTACTATTTTGTTGAACGTTCGTTTTTTTTGTAGGAAAATAATTTATTTAACCAGCGATGAATTTTCAACACAATTTAAAAAAAAAAAAGACGAATTTTCAACAAAATAGTCAAATTTTCAACCAGAGATGAATTTTTAACTAAAATGATGAATCTGCAACAAAAAAATGCATTTTCAACCCAGAAGATTAATTTTCTACTAAAAAAGACAAATTTTCTACAAACTAGTGTAATTTTCAATCAGAGATGAATTTTCAACTAAAATGATGAAGTATAATGAAAATGAATTTCTAATAAAGTAGCTCAACTTGGAACAAAAAAAAATATTAAAAATTCATTTTTTTTGTTACAGATTTAATATTTCAGTGAAAAATTGATCTCTGGTCAAAATTTTTACTATTTTGTTGAACGTTCGTTTTTTTTGTAGGAAAATAATTTATTTAACCAGCGATGAATTTTCAACACAATTTAAAAAAAAGACGAATTTTCAACAAAATAGTCAAATTTTCAACCAGAGATGAATTTTTAACTAAAATGATGAATCTGCAACAAACAAAAATGAATTTTCAACAAAGATGTTTAACTTTTAACCAAAATAGAGAATTTTTCAACCAAAAAGACGAATTTTCCAGAAAACCATTGAAGCTTCAATCCACAAAGATTACTTTTCTACCAAAAAGACGAATTTTCAACAAAATAGTTTGATTTCCAACCAATCAGATGAATTTCCAACTAAAATGATGAATCTGCAACCAAAAAAATGAATTTTCAACCCAGAAGATTAATTTTCTACTAAAAAAGACAAATTTTCTACAAACTAGTGTAATTTTCAATCAGAGATGAATTTTCAACTAAAATGATGAAGTATAATGAAAATGAATTTTTCATAAAGTAGCTTAACTTGGAACAGAAAAAAATATTAAAAATTCATTTTTTTTGTTACAGATTTAATATTTTAGTGAAAAATTTATCTCTGGTCAAAATTTTTACTATTTTTTTGAACGTTCGTTTTTTTTTGTTGAAAAATAATTTATTTAACCAGAGATGAATTTTCAAACCCATTTTCAACAAAAAAGACGAATATTCAACAAAATAGTCAAATTTTCAACCAGAGATGATTTTTTAACTAAAATGATAAATCCGAAACCAAAAAAAATGAATTTTTGAGCCCCGAAGATTAATTTTCTACTAAAAAAGACGAATTTTCTACAAACTAGTGTAATTTTCAACCAGAGATGAATTTTCAACTACATAAAATGATGAAGTATAATGAAAATGGATTTTGAACAAAGTAGCTTAACTTGGAACAAAGAAAAAATATTAAAAATTCATTTTTTTTTTGTTGCAGATTTAATATTTTAGTGAAAAATTTATCTCTGGTCAAAAATTTTACTATTTTGTTGAACGTTCGTTTTTTTTGTCGAAAAATAATTAACTTAACAAGAGATGAATTTTCGGAACTATTTTCAACAAAAAAGACGAATATTAAGAAAAATAGTCAAATTTTCAACCAGAGATGAATTTTTAACTAAAATGAT
>CAKNYM010053347.1:288151-309199 GCA_932195095.1 Andricus curvator | reverse complement strand
AAAATAGTCAAATTTTCAACCAGAGATGAATTTTTAACTAAAATGATGAATCTGCAACCAAAAAAATGAATTTTCAACCCAGAAGATTAATTTTCTACTAAAAAAGACGAATTTTCTACAAACTAGTGTAATTTTCATCAAGAGATGAATTTTCAACTAAAATGATGAAGTATGATGAAAATGAATTTTGAACAAAGTAGCTTAACTTGGAAGAAAACAAAAATATTAAAAATTCATTTTTTTGTTACAGATTTAATATTTTAGTGAAAAATTTATTTCTGGTCAAAATTTGTACTATTTTGTTGAAAGTTCGTTTTTTTTTGCCGAAAAATAATTTATTTAACCAGAGATGAATTTTAAAAACAATTTCCAACAAAAAAGACGAATTTTCAACAAAATAGTCAAATTTTCAACCAGAGATGAATTTTTAACTAAAATGATGAATCTGCAACCAAAAAAATGAATTTTCAACAAAGATGTTTAACTTTTAACCAAAATAGAGAATTTTTCAACCAAAAAGACGAATTTTCTAGAAAACCGTTAAAGTTTCAATCCACAAAGATTACTTTTCTACCAAAAAGACGAAGTTTTAACAAAATAGTTTAATTTTTAACCAATCAGATGAATTTTCAACTAAAATGATGAATCTTCAACCACAAAAAAAATGAATATAACCAAAGTAGTTAATTAAGTTGGTTAAAAAACCAAGAAGATTATTTTTCTACCAAGAAGAACGAATTTTTAACTAAAAAACGTCAATTTCAATAAAAAATTAGATTTTCAGTTAAAAAAATTAATTTCAATCAAAAAAAATTACGCATTTCCCATAAAATAGTTACATTTTTAACCAAAGTGATAAACCTTTAACCAGTAAAATAAATTTTCAACAAGTACTTCAACTTTTACCTAAATAGTTCAATTTTTAATGAACAAAAAAATTGCAACCCAAAATGAAATGGTAGTTGAACTTTCAACCAACGAAATGAATTTTCAACTTGAATAACAAATCTTCAACTTGATTAGTTAAATTTTCAGTTCAAGAATGTTAAATTTCAAATTTGAATTTATAATTTTCAAATTTATTTATTTCAACCAAAAAAAGATGCCTTTTCAACAAAATAGTTGAATTTTTGACCAATTTTTTAAACTTTCAACCTACAAAGATGAATTTTCGACCACGAAGATTAATTTTCTACCAAAAAGGACGATATTTCAGAAAAATATATGAATTTTCAAACAAATAATTGAATTTACAATGAGAAATTATTAATTTTCTACCAAAAATATAAACGTTTAATTTTCAGTAAAAAAAAATTAATTTGTAACAAAAAAAAACAATATTCAACAAAATAGTTAAATTTTCTATCAAAGATGAAGTTTCAACTTATGTGATGAATCGTTAGAAGAAAAAAGAATTTTTAAGCAAGCAGTTTAACTTTTAACCAAAAAAGACAAATTTTGAACCAAAAAGACGAATTCTCAGCTAAAATGATGAGACTATAATCAACAAATTATTTTCTAATAAAGTAGTTTAACTTTTAATCTACAAAAAAAATCAACCAAAAAGACGAATTTTCTACAAAATCGTGCAATTTTTCACCCACAAATTTTACCTATTTTTATCAACAATACGATTTCTCAAGAAAATAGTTTAATTTTTAACCAAACAGTTGCATTTTTAACAGAAAAGAAAAATGTAACCAAGAAGATTAATTTTCTACCAAGAAGGACGAATTTTTAACTAAAAAACGTTAATTTCAATAAAAAGTGAAAAAGTTAGATTTTCAGTTAAAAACGTTTAATTTCAATCCAAAAAAATAACGCATTTTCCATAAAATAGTTACATTTTTAACCAAAGTGATAAACCTTTGACCAGTAAAATAAATTTTTAACAAAGTGGTTCAACTTTTACCTAAGTAGTTCAATTTTTATTGTAAAAAAAAATTTCAACCCAAAATGAAATGGTAGTTGAACTGTCAACCAACGAGATGAATTTTCAACTTAAATAACAAATCTTCAACTTGATTAGTTAAATTTTCAGTTCAAGAATTTTAATTTTCAAATTTGAATTTAAAAATAAAAAATTTATTTCTTTCAACCAAAAAAATATGCCTTTTCAACAAAATAGTTGAATTTTTAACCAATTTTTTAAACTTTCAACCCACAAAGATGAATTTTTCAACCAAAAAGACGAATTTTCAACCAACAAGATTAATTTTCTACAAAAAAAGACGTTATTTCAGAAAAATATATGAATTTTCGAAGAAATAATTGAATTTACAATGAGAAATGATCAGTTTTCTACAAAAAATATAAAAGTTCAATTTTTAGAAAAAAAATTTTTTTTTCAACAACAAAAAAATCAATATTCAACAAAATAGTCAAATTTTCTATCAGAGATGAATTTTCAACTAAAATGATAAATCTTTAATAAAAAAAAAAAGAATTTTTAACGAACTAGTTTAACTTTTAACCAAAAAAGACAAATTTTGAACCAAAAAGACGAATTTTCGACTAAACTGATGAGACTGTAACCAGAAAATTAATTTTTAACAAAGTAGTTTAACTTTTAACAAACAAAAAAAAATTAATCAAAAAGACGAATTTTCTACAAAATCGTGTAATTTTTCACCCGCAAATATTACCTTTTTTTTATCAAAAATACGATTTTTCAAGGAAATAGTTTAATTTTCAACTAATCAGATGAATTTTCAACTGAAATGATGAACAGTCAGGGCGATCTGAACCGTTTCCAATTGGAATACATAATATTAAACAATCTCCGCATGTGAATACCCGCGCACTGCGCCTTTTCACTACGCCGTTGGTATTTTTGAAGCAAGATTCGCAATTGTCAATTTTCCACCAAAAATAGAATAGTTACATTCTTAGTTTCAAAAGTTATTTACCAACAACAAAAAACTAGTTTTAAAACAAATAGTTCAACGTTCAACCAACGAGGTGAATTTTCATTTAAAATTACGAATCCTCAACTGAAATAGTTAAATTTTCGGTTGAAAAAATTAATTTTCAACCAAAAAAAAAAAAAAGGATTTTCAGCCAAAGAACCGAATTTTCAAACAAAATTATAAATCTCTAATAAAAAATGATTTTTTAACAAAGTGGTTCAACTTTCAAACAAGTAATTGAGTTAAAGATGAATTCTTAACAAATAATATAATAACAGATATTTCAACCAAAAAAGATTTTAATTTGAAATAAAAAACAGAATTCCACCAAAAAAGACGAATTTTCAAACAAATAATTAGTTGAATCTTTAACCAATGGAGAATAATTTTCAACCAAACAGTTGTATTTTCGACCAAAAAAGAATAAATTTCTGATAAGAAGATGCATTTTCAAAACGAAAAGAAAAACTAAAAAAAAAAGTTGAACATTAAACCAAAAAATATTTCAATTGAATGTTACACACCAAAATATGTAGATCCAACTAAAAAGCTAATTTTCTACCGAAATAGTTGAATTTTCAACCAATTTTTCATTTCAACTGAAAATTAATATTGAAAGACCAGAATTTGAATCTTGTAACATTTTTAACATAGAATCTTTAATGAACCGAATAAAACAATTTCAAGATGAAATAAAAAAATTTCAAATTTATAAATTATCCTTGACAGTTATTAAAAAGTGCCTCATACAAATTCCCTAACTTGCAAGATTTTTTTCAAAATCCCTGACTTTTCCCTGATTTCCAGGTTTTTCCTGACCTACAACTACCCAGTTTCATCTGAACAGAAAATTGTGCAATTTCAGAATAATGAAAAGTGGAAAAAAGAAAGCCTGCATTTGATGCACCCACTGTATAGCAGATGGTCAAGAGGAGGGGGATCGATCCACGTAATCTGAGGGGCTTATAAGCCCGTATCCGGTGACCGATTGATAACAACTCTTTATCAACTTCGATTCGGGCAATTCGCCATTTTTTACCACGAATCTGTTCCCAGAAATAATATTCCACGACGTATGCATTTCAAATTATTTATGCAAGGTTTTTTTTATTTATATGATACATCGCTCACATTCATAAAATAAATTCGGATCACGTACAATAAATTAGGAAAAATTAAAATAGGAAGAGAGATTTAAAAAAAGTTTTTTTGTATTTTTAATTTTGTTAATTTAAAACAAATTTAGCGAAAGAAACAAAAAATTAAATTGAAAAAAAATGATGAGTGAACGAATCTTTGCCATTATTCCACATATGTAATGCTGATTTTTTAATCCAAAATAAAAATTTCGAATAACTTTATTTTTCAAGTTTATTTATTAGATTCTTAAGATTCTTGAGAAATTTCAAGAAGATTTTTGAAGATTGCAGATAATTTCAAATTTAAGTTTCAACAAAAAAGTTAATTTTTATTCAAAAAAGGAGAATTCACAATAAAAAATGTAATACAAAATTTATATTTCAACTTTCAACCAACAAATATTTTTATTTGAAATAAAAAAACAGTTGAATTGATCCAAAAACGACAAACTTTCAAATTTTCAAACAAAAAAAAATTCTAACAAAAAGGCTTTCAATTTTAGATAAAAAACAGTTGAACTCAACCAAAAAAGACGGATTTTCAACAAAATAGTCGAATCCTTAAACAAAAAATTATTATTTTTGACCAGATTTATTTTTAACTAAAAAGATGAATGTTTCACCAAGAGAGACGAATCTATTGAAAATGAGTATAATTTTGTAATCCGAAAATGTCAAATTCAACAAAAAAGTTAATTTAAAACCAACTATTAGAGTTTTTAACGAAATAGATGAATTTTCTGCCAAGAAGAATAATTTTTCACCCAAAAAGACGAACTTTTCACGAAATAGTTACATTTTTAACCAAACGAGACGAATTTTTAACTAAAATGATAATTCTTGAAACAAACAAAAATTAATTTTTAACGGAGTAGTTCAACTTTTTACCAAGAAGTTGTATTTTCAACGAAAAATGTAATAGTTGATATTTAAATCCAAAAATATTTCACTTTTTATTCAAAAACAGTTTAATTGATCCAAAAAATATGATTTTTCAACAAAATAGTTAAATCTGTAACCACGAAGATTAATTTTCTACCAAAAAAAGATGATATTTCGGAAAAAAATGAATTTTCAAACAAATAATTGAATTTACAATGAAAAATGATCAATTTTCTACCAAAATTATGAGAGATTAATTTTCAGTAAAAAAATTAATTTTCAACAACAAAAAAAACAATATTCAACAAAATAGTCACATTTTCTATCAGACATGAATTTTCAACTGAAATGATAAATCTTAAACAAAAAAAATAATTTTTAACAAAATAGTTTAACTTTTAACCAAAAAAAGACTAATTTTCAACCAAAAAGACCAATTTTCAACTAAAATTATGAGATGGTAACCGAAAAATTAATTTTTAACAAAGTAGTTTAACTTAAAAAAAAAAAAAAATTCATCCAAAAAGACTAATTTTGTACAAAATCGTGTAATTTTTCACCCGCAAATATTACCTTTTTTAAATGAAAAATACGATTTTTCAAGAAAATAATTTAATTTTCAACCAATCAGATGAATTTTTAATTAAAATGATAAACAGTCAGGGCCGTCTAAACCGTTTTCAATTAGAATACATAATAATAAACAATCTCCGCATGTGACTATACGCGGACTGCGCCTTTCCACTACGCTGCTGGTGTTTCCACGCCGTGTGCATTTCAAATTATTTGTGCAAGTTTTTTTTTCATTTGTATGATCCATCGCTCATATTCATTAAATGAATTCGGATCACATACAAAAAATTTGGAAAAATTAAAATAGGAAGAGAGATTTGAAAAAAAGGTTTTTATTGTTTTTAATTTTGTTAATTTTTTTGATTTCACTTTTTATTCAAAAACAGTTGAATTGATCCAAAAAAGATGATTTTTCAACAAAATAGTTAAATCTGCAACCACGGAGATGAATTTTTAACTAAAATTATGGATCTTCAACCAAAAAAGTTTATTTTTAACAAATTAGTTGGATTTGAATTTCAAATAAAAAGAGTGGAATTTATGAAAAAAAAAAAATCAACAAAATATTTGCATCTTCAGTCAAAAAAAATTAATTTTCAATCAAAAATCTGCAATTTTAACAACAAAAAAAATGAAATTTCTACTAAAAGAGATGAATTTTCAAACATATTTTTAACTAACTCTAATTATTCCTAGCATTTAGAAAACTCTTTCAAAGTAAAAAAAAATTGCTTGAAGATCTTGCAGATTTTTTCGACATTTTTGGAAATCTTTTGAAATTGTTTGAAATCTTCAAACATTAATTAAGAAGAAAAATTCATTAAAAATTTTTCCAGGAATCATAAGAGTTTTTTATTTTCAAATTTTTTTTTAATTCTTAGAAGGCTTGGATTTTTTCGAAATCTTCAAAAATATACATTTTGTTTTATATTTTTTGAAATCTTTTCAAAACTTCCAAACCTTTTAAATATCTTTGAAAATGATTCGAATTTTCCTAATTTTGTTTTAAAATTCTGCAAAATGAGAAAAATTGGTGTGTGGCAGTGGGGCCACACGGCTGAAGTGATGCTTTGATTGATTAACTTAGAAATTTTTTGTAAGGAATCATCATGAGTTTTGAGAATATTGCATACTAACAGAGTGCAGAAAAATAGGGAGAGCATAGACAGGATTTAATTAGCATGGTGTAGTAGTGGGGATATCGAAGAGAAGTCTTTAGAGCAATTGTGAATCGCCGCACAAGAAGGGGACGCAAATAGAGAGAGAAGGTATAAAGAAGTTTCACTTAAAAAAAATGTTTAAAAAACCTTCGGTTCTTTTTTGACGATTTTGGAAATCTTTTGAAATTTTTTTGAAATCATCAAAGATTAATTTAAAAGAATAATTCATTCAAAATGTTTCCAGGAATCATAAGAACAGTTTTTTATTTTCACATTTTTTTTAATTCTTAGAAAGCTTCGATTTTTTTGAAATCTTTAAAAAGATAAGTTTTGGTTTATATTTTTTGAAATCTTTTCAAAACTTTCAAACCTTCTAAATATCTTTGAAAATGATTCGAATTTTCCTAATTTTGTTTTGAAATGCTGCAAAATAAGAATAATTGGTGTGTGGTAGTGGGGCCACACGGCAAAAGTCAAACTTTGATGGATTAACTTTGAAATTTTTCGTAAGGAATCATCAT
Source organism: Andricus curvator (assembly GCA_932195095.1). Classification (NCBI taxonomy): domain Eukaryota; kingdom Metazoa; phylum Arthropoda; class Insecta; order Hymenoptera; family Cynipidae; genus Andricus; species Andricus curvator. The sequence goes on along the minus strand of CAKNYM010053347.1, from coordinate 302,015 downwards.
GAGTAATGAGGATATTGAGAGAGAGAGAGAGAGAGAGAGAGCATAGCCAGGATTTACTTAGCATGGCAGTAGTGGGGATATCGAAGAGAAGTCTAGAGCAATTGTGAATCGCCGCACAGGTAGGGGGCGCGAATAGAGAGAGAAGGTATAGAAAGTATACTTGTAAGAGAGAGAGAGAGAGAGAGAGAGATATAGAATAGGTTCGTTCGTTCGTACGTACGTTCGATCGTTTTTTTTTCAATTCACTACCGTCTCCAAAGAAGTTTCACTTGAAAAAAAAATGTTTTAAAAGCTTCGATTTTTTTTTTGACGAGTTTGGGAATCTTTTGAAAAGTTTAAAAATCTTGTTAAATGTATTTTTTTAAATCAATTTTTGAAAATAAAATAGCATTTGAAATTTTCTCAGGAATCTTATGAATTTCTTTTATCATATCTTGATACCTTTCAAAATCCTTAAAAAGTGTTAACATTTTATTTCGAGATTTTAAAGAATCTAGATTTTCAATTAAATAGACCAATTTTCTAGAAAACCTTCGACACAGCAAAAAAAAATTACAACCAAAAATGGAAAAGTAACATTTTCAGCTAAGAGAATCAAGTTTAAACCAAAAAAAGAACGATTTTTCAAGAACAGTTACATTTTCAATCAGATATTTTAACCTTCAACCGAAAAAAAATAAATGTTTAAGACAGTGGTTCAACTTTTACCCAAGTTATAGAATTTTCAATTTAAATAATCAATTTTCAACCAAAAATGGAATAGTTACATTATCAACAAAAAAATTAATCAGCAACAAAAAAAATAGTTAATAACAAAGTAGTTAAACTTTCAACCAAAAATTTGTAAAACTTTTTCTAAAATTGTCTAATTTTTAATACTTGAATATGAAATTATTCGATTTGGACATTCTTCAATTTAACATTGATCCGATTTGAGAATTTGGAATAAAATATTAGAAATGTTAACGATATAATTACAAATTTTTCAATTCTAAATTGGAAATGATCTAGTTTTGAGTATCAATCTGAAATTGCTAAATTTTAAAGATTTTATTTTTAATTGTATCACTATTCAAAAAATTTTTGACCATTGGGCAAGTCGATTAAAAATTTTCAAATTTTTCGTGTATGGAAAGAAGTTTGTTTTAAATTTTGTTTCAATAAAGTTTATGGAAAGTGAATAACCTCGGATGGTAGAAAAAGTGAGAAAAAAAGTTTTTCGTCGAAATATAGTATTTCAAAAAATGATGAAATATACACTTTTGTTAATTTGTACCTAAAGTTGCCAAAAAAAGGTTTTTATTTTGTGTAAAAATGGCTCAGTTTATTTAAAAGAGCATGAAAAAAATAAAAAACATTTTTTTGGCAACTTTAGGTACAAATGAACAAATTTGCATTTATCGTCATTTTTTTAAATATTATATTTCGACAAAATTTTTGTTTTTACTTATTTTAATCTAAGATTACTAACTTATATAAACTGTACCGAAAAATAAATTTAAAAAAAAGTTTTCCATAGTGAAAAAATTAAAAAAAGTTGAAAATTTTCAACCAACTTGCCCAATGTTGAAAAATTGTCCGATATTTTTTTATTATAATTTGTTCTTACTACTACAAAGAAACTTTTGAGTGCTATTACAAATGAATCTAACCATTTCAAGTTCTTTCGGCCCACCCTACTATTCAGACTCTCAATTTTAAATTCCAGAATTTAGAACGATTTTTTAAATTTATAATTATTTAATTTTGGACGCATTTAAATTATAATTACTGTCCAATTGAAAAGATTTTAAGTTTGAAATCCTTTTGATTTCAATTTGAAATTAAAAAATTGCCAAATATACTGAAAATGTATAAATCCGGTTTTAAAACTTTTTGTAGAATTCAAAGGAGCTAATCGTGAAGGTGAGAGCTGGAAGTTTGGGATTTTCACTCGCTCTTGTAAACTTTTATGGAGACTTTTCTTACGAAGTGGGTACACGTCGATTTCGAAGTGTTCGACACAAATGCTCGATAAGCTTTCGACGTAAAACGACTTTCTGTAAGCGTTTCTGCACTCGAAGATAATGTAATCTTGCTCGAAAACGGCAGTGCACTTTGCGTTCCACAGACGTTTCTCAGGAATTTTCTTCCGACTACAATCAGGTACACATTTTCAGAAATTTTTTAGGAGAAATTCAAAGTAATTAACTATGCAGAGTGGGCCTAAAAACTAAAAAAAAAAATTTATTTTTATTTCAAAGAGATTTAGTGAAATTTTTACGATTTTTATGTATTGCAAAAAGAAAATGAATATCAACTAATGTAAGACGATTAATTTTCTACCAAAAAGGACAAATTTTCAACAAAATATATAAATTTTTCAACCATGTAGTTGAATTTCAAATAAAACAGATCATTATTCAAAGGAAAATGGGATTTTTGAACAAATAGAAATTTTCAATAAAGAAAGAAGAAATTTTCCACAATATAGTGAAAAGTTCAATCAAAGAGATGAATTATAAACCAAAATTTTTTTTTACAAATTTGTTCAAAACTTTAATTGAAGAGATGAATTTTCGAACAAAATAGTATAATAAAGTGCCTCGCATACGATATTTTTCATAACAAATGGATGATTTCGGACATTTCTCGAAATACAGTCATGATTTCAGTCCATATTAGCTTTTGTATAATGAAGCATGAAATTAATGTTAAACTAATTTGTGGTAATTTTAGAGGTGATTTGTAACCTACCATAAATTAGCTAAAATTCATTTTGAACAATTTCCATAAATTTCCGGAAATTTATGAAAATTTTCGGTCATTTATGTTAATTTTACAGGTAAATATGGTAACTTACCATGGATTGCCCAAAATTCTATTATCTGCAGTCAAAATTTCCTCACAGTTTTTACGGTGAGTGGGCTGATAATCATAAAATGCGAGCTCATAGATACATAATTCTCATTATTCACCTCTGACGTCACTTTTCAGTCCCTAGGGAGTAAAAAGTACTTTTTACTCTCTAGGGAGTAAAAAGTAGAGCTTTAGTCCCGCTTGATAGGCGTCGAAAAGAGCTGAAATCATGCATGTGTCATAAAATAGTATATTATGCACCTAGGGGGGAAAAAAGTGCCTCTCCCCCTTGGCGCATACGATATTTTTTATAACAAATGGATGATTTCGGACATTTCTCGAAATACAGTCATGATTTCAATCCATATTAGATTTTCAGTGAAGAAGCACGAAATTTATGTTAACTTATTCCAAATTATCAAAAATTCAATGGAAAAATTGATGGAAATGTTTGGTAATTTACGGTAATTTTAGAGGTGATTTATGGTAACTTACCATAAATTGCACAAAATTCAATTTAGAGATGTCTATAACTTTGCGGAAATTTATGGAAATTTTCGGTCATTCATGGTAATTTTACAGAGAAATATGGTAACTTATTATAAATGACCCCTAATTAATTTTTAAAAATGTCCATAACCTTCCGGAAATTTTTGAAAATTTCCGGTCATTTATGGTAATTTTACAGATAAATATGGTAACTTACCATGGATTGCCCAAAATTCTATTATCGGCAGTCAAAATTTCCTCACAGTTTTTACGGTGAGTGGGCTGATAATCATAAAATGCGAGCTCATAGATACATAATTTTCATTATTCATCTCTGACGTCACTTTTCAGTCCCTAGGGAGTAAAAAGTACTTTTTACTCCCTAGGGAGTGAAAAGTAAAGCTTTAGCCCCACTTCATAGGCGTCTTAAAGGGCTGAAATCATGCATGTGTCAAAAAAATTATTGTTTGACAAATTGGTTAAAGATCCAACCAATTAGATGAATTTTCAATCATATAGTTGAATTTTGAACTAAAAAAGATCATTATTCAAGAGAAAATGAAAATTGTTAAAAGAAAGGATGAATTTTCAAGGAAATAGTGGAACTTTTGACCGAAGAGATAAATTTTCAACCAAACAAATTATTTCAAGATTCAACCAGAAAGAAAAATGTTGAAGCTTCCTTTTTTGGGGTAAAAATTTTTTTTCCACGGAAAATTTAATTATTTCGATGAAAAAGCACTTTTTTGTTGAAATTTCATATTTTCGAGTTAAATATTCAACAGTTTTGTATAGAAAATTTGCCTTTTCGTTTTGGAAATTCAACAATTAATCAAAACATTCAATTACGTTGTAGAAAATTGAACTCTTTTCAGGAGATTCGTTTTTTTATTTAAAATTGATTTTTCAAGTGGAAATTTAACTATTTCATTTTTGGTTAAAACTTGATTTTTTTTAGTTTGGAAATTCAACTATTTGGCTGGAAATTTATATATGTAGTTTGTCAAAAATTCGTCCTATTTTGGTAGAAAAATAATTTATAATTCAACTTTTTGGTTAAAAATGTATGTATTTTGCTAAAAATTTCTTATTTGGGTTGAAGATAAACTTTTTAAACTTAAAATACAACTATTTGATTGGAAATTAATGTTTTTGTTGAAACTTCGGGTTGAAAATTTATCTGTTTTGTATAGAAAATTCGGCTTTTTGTCTTAAAAATTCAATATTTTGGTAGAAAAATCAACAATTTTGTAGAAGATTCGTTCTTTTTTGTATCAAAAATTAATTGTTCTTAATGGAAATTTAACTGTTCCATTTTTGTTTGAAAATTTATAGTTTGAGTCGAAAAATTCAACTACTCGGTTGAAAATTTACGTAATTTGTTGAAAAATCGTCTTTTTTGGTAGAAAATGAATCGTCTTGGTTTAAAATTGAACTATGTGGTCAGAAATGTATGTGTTTGGTTAAAAACTCGTCTTTTATGGTAAAAAAAAATCTTTCTGATTCAAATTGAAAATTAGTTTAGAAATTCAACTATTTGGCTGAAAATAAAAAAAAAAAATATATATATATATATAATAGAGTTTCTTAAAAATTCGTCCTTTTTTGGTAGAAAAATAATTTTCTAGTTTGAAAATTCAACTTTTTGTTTAAAAATGTATGTATTTTGCTGAAAATTTCTTATTTGGGTTGGAGATAAACTTTTCAAACTTAAAATACTACTGTTTGATTGAAAATGAATGTTTTTGTTGAAACTTTGGGTTGAAAATTTATCTTTTTTGTATAGAAAATTCGTCTTTTTGTCTTGAGAATTCAATATTTTGGTAGAAAATTCAACAATTTTGTAGAAGATTCGTTCTTTTTATATAAAAAATTAAGTTTTCTTAATGGAAATTTAACTGTTCCATTTTTGTTTAAAAATTGATAGTTTTAGTTAAAAAATTCAACTACTCGGTTGAAAATTTATGTAATTTGTTGAAAATTCATCTTTTTTGGTAGAAAATAAATCGTCTTGGTTTAAAATTCAACTATGTGGTCAGAAATGTACGTATTTGGTTAAAAACTCGTCTTTTTTGGTAAAAAAAAAATCTTCCTGATGAAAAACAATACTATTTGGTTAAAAATTTATGTATTTTGTTGAGAATTCGTCTTTTTTAGTAGAAAATTAATCTTCTTGGTTGAAAATTTATCGTTTTGGTTGAAACTGTAATTATTTAATTGAAAATTATTTGTAGAAAGAACTTCTTTTCAGCAAGAAAATTTCACAATTTGGTTCAAAATCTTCTTGGTTGAAAATTCATATTTTTTTACTCAAAAATTCTACATTTTGGTGGGAATTTTTTTTTTACAAAAAAATCTTTCTTTGTTGAGGATTCAAGCATTTTGTCAAAAAAATTTCTTTTCTGGTTTAATTCTACTGATATTCCTGATTTAAAATGCAAATTAGTAATATTTGAAATCGTGTACGGTATTTTTCGATGACCCCTAAATAAATGCACGAAAAAAAGTTAGTCGGCAAACATTAGGTTAGATAGGGGATTAGGCAAGGGGGGGGGGGGCAAAAATTACGGACCCTAATAAAGGGGATGAAATGTTTTAAAATGTCAGAAAAATGATAAGAATAAGGTCTGATAATTAAAGGGGCCCAAATGTATCGAGAAAATTTACACGGAAAAAATTTATTCGTGAAAAAGTCACGAACTTGTAGCTAGGTCTCGGATACGAGATAAAGAAATGAAACATTACATTCTTATTTCTATGAGAAATCTATGGATAAATTTCGAAGTTTTTTTACGAACATTCCGAATTTCCTACGAACAGTTCCTGAAAATTTCAGACTGAAATATAAAGAGGAAAAATTTTATTTGTGCGATTTATAATTTATATTAATTTATAACTGCGAATCTCAGAAGATTCGAACCCACAAAGACTGCTGACTCACCAGCTTCTGAACATAAACCAGGAGTGCGTAAACACGCGCAGCTATCGAGCTCAAACAAAATAGGTATCATAAAACTTCTAGCCACTCATCCGATGAGCTCGAAGCACACATACGAGCGCACACACGCACCGCGCGTTTGGGTGAGCGTGTGTGCGGGCCGCGTACAGGCGAACCTACTTTCCAATTCCCAGATTTGTCGGGCAAGCTCGTGAGTGCTCTCTGCTCTGAGAATCTTTTCTCAATCACTAGTAATATTTTTATAATTATTCACGTAAAAAAGGCGATGAAACGTTTCAGAATTTTCACATCGAGTTCGTCGTGGTATACAAATTTTCAAATTTTGAATTTGGTGTTTCAAATTTAGGGGAGGGGGATATTTCCTGGATCCGCTTTGCTCCCGGAAGTGTGACATAGTTTTGAAACGGCCCCTTGTTGAAATTCAAACAAGTTTATTGCCCTGAGTTAGGCGTTTCCTATTCGTGTGTGTAAAATTTCGGCAGGCAAATGGGCAAAACATATTATTTTCGTTGTCGACTGTGTAAACTTACGGCGTGGCAGCTGATAGCAAGCCGACTGTACGGTACGATGTTTGCAAAATAAAATTTTGTTGTTCCGGCTGGGTGTGCGACGCGTCATCGTGGCGTTCGAATCAACCAGCTCGGTCATTGCACTGTCGGTAGTTCTGTCAATGAAGCGGTCCGAGTGGTCACTCTAATTTCGATCAATTAATAAAGGACAGCGCAGCCGCTTGCACTGAAAAGACCCCGCGCGTCTTCCTAGTTCGTGCGTTTGTTGCGCCTCCCTCCTCTAATTAGAAAGAGCTTATTTCGTTTCTTACTTATTTCTTTCCCTTTTTCCCCTTTATTACGTGACACTATTTTTAGCAACAGATTCTTAGTACGTTTTTCAATAATTTCCGATATCTTTAATAGTTTTTCAATTTTTACGTATTTACACGGAAAAAATTTATCTGTAAAAAAGTCACGAACTAGGTAGGTCTCGGATATGAGAAAAATTCATCGGATATTGATTTATTTTCGTAAATAATCTGTGAACTTTGAGAAAGAATTGACGAACTCTATGTGAAAATTTTAAAACGGTTCATCACTTTTTTTTCGTGAATAATTACAAAAATATTACGAGTAATTGGGAAAAGATTGTCAGAGCACTCACGAGCTTGCCCGACAAATCTGGGAACTGGAAAGTAGGTTCACCTGTACGTGGCGCCACACACGCTCGCCCAAGCGCGCGGTCCGTGTGTGCGCTCGTATGTGTGCTTCCAGCTCAGTCTGACATTTTCATTTTTTCATCTCTTATCCGAGACCTAGCTACAAGTTCGTGACTTTTGCACGGATAAATTTTTTCCATGTAGTGTCAAAAATGAAAATTTAGAAATGGCAGTTAGGGGCCGTACTTAAATTACGTAACGGATTATAGGCCCTCTCTGAGACCCCTCATCCCTCCTATAACAAACATACATACATACATAGATTAGCAGTTCGAACTCGAAAGTTCATTGCCTCACTACCCGATTCGGGTAGTGTTTCTAGGTGGATATTTACTACCAATGTGGGCCCACCACACCCACGACGGGCCAACAGCACACAGGTATTCCTGAACGGTTACCCATCCAAGTACTAACCGCGCCCAACAATGCTTAACTTCAGTGATCTTACGAGAACTGGTGTTTTCAGCGTGGTATCGCCGTTGGCCTGTAACAAACAGTTATTTTAAACAAAAAAGTGTCTTTTCTAATATAAATTTTTAACATAATAGTTGAATGTTCAACTTAAAAATATAACTTCCAAAAAAAAGTGTCATAGTTTATATTTCAATCAAAAAACATGAAATGTATATAAAAAAAGTTTTTTAAAACCAAAAAGACGAATTTTCAACAAATAAAGATTTTTCACTGAAGAAAGAAAATTTTACCTAAATTGTTGAACCTTCAAGCCAAAAGACGAATTTTTTCTACAAAAATTGAATTTACAAACAAAAAATATGACTTCAGCAAAAAATTATTTTCACGAAACTGATGCATTTTTACCCTACAAAAATGAAATTTTAAACCAAGAAAATTATATTTTTTTTACCAAAATAGGAAAATTTTCAACTAAAAGAGATCATTCTTAAAAAATGGAAAAGTTACATTTTCAGATAAAAAATTAATTTTAAACAAACAAAAAAAAGGCTTTTCCACTAAACAGTTAAATTTTTAACAAAAGACATGAGCCTTTAATCGAAAAAAAGAATTTTTAACAATGTAGTTTAACTTTTACCCAAGTAGTTGAATTTTCAATTTAAAAAGATCAATTTTCAACGAAATAATTGAAGTTTCAACCAAAGAGATGAATTTTCAACTAAAAATATAACTCTTCAAAAAAAAAAGATTTCTTAATAATGTGATTCAACCAAATCTTTGAAATAAAATAGTTGAATACTCAAACAGAGAAGAAGAATTTTTAACCAAAAAGTTGCATTTTCATAAAAAAAAAAAAGAAATTTCTACCAAAGCGGATGAATTCATAAATCAAAAAGATAAATTGAAAAAAAAAATTGTTAAATTTTCTGTTAAAAAGATTTTAGTTGACTTTTCACGCTCAAAATATGAATTTTTAACCAAGAAATAAGTTTCTACGAAAAAAATTGAATTTTCAATCCAAAAATAAGAATTTTTACCCAAAAAGGATGACTTTTCAACAAAATTGTTGAATTCTCTACCCAATAGTTGAATTTTTATCGAAAAAAGATGAAATTTCTCTTTAAACAGATGAATTTTTATTGAAAAAGAAAACAAATTTAATCAAAATAGTTGAATTTTCATCCAGAAAAGATTCCAGCTGACTTTTCTAGATCAAAATATGGATTTTTTAACAAAATATGAATTTTAAACAAAAAGTAAATTTTCTACGAAATAGTTAAATTTTCAACAAAACAGTAGAATTTTCAACCAAAAGTATGACTTTTTAACAAAATAGTTTTATTTCCAACGAAGCAGTTGCATTTTTATCCAAGAAATATGAAAATTCTCTAAAAACAGATAAATTTTTAATTAAAAAAAAAAAAAAATTTTCAAACCAATAGTTGAATTTTCATCCAGAAATGATTTTAGTTCTCTTTTCAACACCAAAATGTTAAATTTAACCAAAAAGTAATTTTTCTACAAAATAGTTCAATTTTCAACAAAATAGCAGAATTTTCAACCAAAAAGTATAAATTTTCAACAAAATTGTTAAATTTTAAACCAAACAGTTGCATTTTTATTCAAGAAAGATGGAATATTTCTTTTAAAACAGATGAAATTTAAAAAAAAAAACTTGAAAAAAATAGTTAAATTTTCATCCAAAGAAGATTTCAGTTCACATTCCAACACCAATACAATAATTGTAAACTATAAGTTAATTTTCTGCTAAATAGTCGAATTTTTAACCAAAAAGTATGATTTGTTAACAAGATTATTAAATTTGCAACCAAACAGTTGCATTTTTGGCCAAGAAAAATGAAAGTTCTACTAAAACAGGTGAATTTTCAAATCAGAAAGACATATTTTCAAAAAAAGAGTTGACTTTTCATCCAAAAGGATTTCAATAGACATTTTTTAATTTCTCTGAAATCTTTTTTAAGCTTGGAAATGTTTGAAATATTTGTGAATCTTTTGAAATTTTTTGAAGTTTTTGCGTTATCTTTGAAATCTTTGCGAAATTTTCTAAAATATTTTGAAATTTTCGCAAATTTTTATGAAATTTTCTGAAATTTTTTGTGAAATATGCGAATTTTTCTGAAATTTTTTGAAGTTTTTGTGAAGATTTTTAAATCTTTAAAAAATTTCTAAAATCTTTGAAATCTTTATGAAATCTCTCTAAAATCTTTGCGAAATCTTCTGAAATTTTTGTGAATCTTTTAAAGCTTTCTGAAATATTTGTGAAACCTTTCTAAAATCTTTGCAAAATCTTCTACAATTTTTCTGAAATCTTTTTTAAGCTTTGAAATGTTTGAGAAATATTTGTGAATGTTTTGAAATTTTGTGAAGTTTTTGTGAAAACTTTTAACTTTTTGTGAAATCTTTAAAATTTTTCTAAAATCTTTTAATTCTTTATGAAATCTTTGCGAAATCTTTGTGAAATCTTTAAAATTTTTCTAAAATCTTTTAATTCTTTATGAAATCTTTCTAAAATCTTTGCGAAATCTTCTAAAATCTTTGTAATGTTTGAAATTTTTGTGGAATCTTTGAAAAATCTTCTAAAATTTTCTGAAATGTTTTAATATTTTTGAAATGTTTGTGAAATTTTTTCCAAAATCTTCGAAAATTGTTTGAAACCTTTGAAATTTTTTTCAGAAATGTTTTAAAAATGTTGAAATATTTGTGAAATCTTTCCAAAATCTTTCCGAAATCTTCTAAAATCTTTGAAAACAAAGTTTTTGTGAAATATTTTAAATCTTTCTGAAATCTATCTCAAATTTTTGAAATTTTTCCAATTTTTCTGAAATTTTGTGATGTTTTCGTGAAAATTTTTTAATCTTTGTGAAATTTTTAAAATTTTTCTAAAATCTTTGAAGTCTTTATGAAATCTTCCTAAAATCTTTGCGAAATCTACTAAAATCTTTGAAATTTGTTTGAAACCTTTGAAATTTTTGTTAGAAATGTTTTAAAAATTTTGAAATATTTGTGAAATCTTTCCAAAATCTTTGCCAAATCTTCTGAAATCTTTGAAAACAAAGTTTTTGTGAAATATTTTAAATCTTTCTGAAATTTTTCTGAAATCTTTGAAATATTTGAAATCGTTTAGAAATTTTTATGGAATTTTATGAAAACTGCGAAATTTTCTGAAATATTTTGAAAACTTTGTGGAATTTTTGGAAAATTTTACGAAATTTTCTAAAATTTTTGTGAAATCTGCGAACTTTTCTGAAATTTTTAAAAGTTTTTGTGAAACCCTTCAAATCTTTGTGAAATATTTTCAAGTTTTTGCGTTATCTTTGAAAGCTTTGCGCAGTTTTCTTTAATAACCAAAAAATATTTTAATTTGATATAAAAAAACAGTAGAATTCATTCAAAAAAAGACGATTTTTCAACACAATAGGTTATTTTTCAACCATATTGTTGAGTTTTTAAGCCAAAAAGACCAATTTTTATAAAACAGTTGAATTTTCAAGCAGTAAATATGGATTTTTGACAAAAAAAGTTATCTGTCAACCAACGAATTGAATTTTCTACGAAAACAGGAGAATCTTCAACCGAAAAAGACAAATTTTTAACAAAATAAGTACATTTCTAACCAAAAAGATGAATTTCCAAATAAAATTATGTATTTTTCAACCAAAGAAGATAAATTCTCATCAAAAAAAATAATACATAGTTCGATATTTTAACAAAAAAGATTTTGATTGTAAATCAAAAACTAGCAATTGTAACTTAATTTCAATTTTTATGAGGATTCATAATCATTCATTTGATAACCCTTTTTATACACACTCACAAAACAAACTTTTTTGAAAATTGTATTTTCGAGCTCCTGGGATCGAATTATACCAAAATATGTCAAAAAGGTAGATTTGAAAATTTAGGTTATTACAAACTTCCCTCTATGAGGAAGCAAAACTATTTAAAACATCAAGAGTGAGGCTTTGCACAGGTGGAAAATATAATTCTTCTACAATCATTCAACAATTATGCATTTTAAATCCAAGATAAAAACGAACTTTGAACAAAATGGTTAAATTTTCAGACAAAACGTTGAATTTTCAATCAAAAAAGGTAAATTTTCAACAAAAAATTAAATAGTTAAATTTTCAGTTAAAAAAGTTAATGTTTAACAACAACAAAATAACAACTTTCAACGAAATAGTTAAATTTTCAAAAAAAAAATTTTTTACTGAAAGGAATAATCTTTGAAAAAATGATTTTTTAACAAAAGAGGTCAACCAAATTGTTGAATTTTCAACCAAAAAATATGAATTTTAGTCCGAAAGAAGATAAATTTGTTACCAAAAAAGAAAAATTTTGAACAAAATACAAGAATTTTCTACTAAAAAGTTGAATTTTTAAATCAAAAGATTAATTTTCAAACAAACAATGAACTTTCAGCAAAATAGTTACATTTTCAATCAACCAAAATTTTTCGTCAAAAAGATTAATTTTTTACCCAAAAAAAGTCTCAATAAAATATGTACATGAATATTCAACCACATAGTTGAATTTGCACCTAAAAAAGATCAATTTGTAACCAAGAATGGGACAGTTAAATAATTTTTAATTAAAAAAGTATTTTTTAATTGAAAAAAAATATAATTTTCAATTAAAGAGCTGAATTTTTAATCAAAAATAATTATTTGATTACAATAAAGAAGAATTTTCAATAAAATACATTGAACAAAAAAATAAAATTTTCAGCATAATAGACTTAAATTTTTAAACATCGAAATGAGTTTTTAACTAAAATGATAAATTTTTTACCAAAAAAATAAATTTTTTACCAAAAAAATTAATTTTTCATCAAAAGTGAAATTGTTCAATTTTCAAATTAAAAGATTAATTTGTGACAAAAAAAACGAATTCAATTTTGTATGTATTTCAATAAACACGAATTGATCTGATCGGTAACTTCCACTGACTGAATCAGAAATGTTGAATGATCTAAACTGTAACTTTCATTGATGACTATTTGATTCAGTCAGCAATATTGACTGATTCATCTGTTTTTGATTGAAAATTGTACTACTAGGTTGAAATTTGAACTATTTTGTTAAAAATTTATTTTGTTGTTGTTAAAGATTCCTTATTTTAGTTGAAAATGTATCTCTTTACTTGCAAATTTAACTATTTTTTTGAAAATTCGTTCTTTTAGCTGCAAATTAATTTTGAATACTGTAAATTAAACTATTCCATTTTTTGTATAAAATTGATCTTTGGTTAAAAATTCATATATTTTGTTGAAAATCAGTTTCTTTTTCTAGAAAATCAATCTTCTTACTAAAAAGAATAATTTTTTCTGTTTGAAAATTCACGTATTTTATTAAAAAAAAATTTTTTTGTACAAAATTCATTTTCTTAGCAAGAAATTCATTTTTTGTTGTTGAAAATTTTGTTTTTAGTTAAAAGATAATTTTGGTAACTGAAAATTGAAACATTCCATTTTTTGGTTGCGATTTATTTTTTTTAGGTGCAAATGCAAGTATTTGGTTGAAAATTAACGAATTTAGTTGAAAATTCGTTTTTTTTAGTAGAAAATTAATCTTCTTGGGGAAAAATTAATTTTTTTAAATTCATCTGTTTAGTTGAAAACTCAACTCCTTTGTTAAACGTTAAACAAATTTTTAGAAAATTAATTTTTTTCTTCAATGATTTATCATTTTAATTGAAAATTTATCTCTTTGCTTGAAAATTACACTATTTTGTTGAAAATTTGTTCCTTTTAACCGAAAATTAATTTTGGTAATTGACAATTGAACTATTCCATTTTTGGTTTTATATTGATATTTTTGAGGTGCTAATTTAAATGTTTGGTTGAAAATTCATGTACTTTGTTGCAAATTCGCTGCTTTTTTTGCAGAAAATTAATCTTATTGGCGAAGAATTCATTTTTTTTAAATTCATCT
>CAKNYM010053347.1:270609-288141 GCA_932195095.1 Andricus curvator | reverse complement strand
TTTTTTTAGTAGAAAATTAATCTTCTTGGGGAAAAATTAATTTTTTTTAATTCATCTGTTTAGTTGAAAACTCAACTCCTTTGTTGAACGTTAAACAAGTTTTCAGAAAATTAATTTTTTTCTTCAATGGTTTATCATTTTAATTGAAAAGTTATCTCTTTGCTTGAAAATTACACTATTTTGTTGAAAATTTTTTCTTTTTAACAGAAAATTAATTTTGGTAATTGACAATTGAACTATTCCATTTTCGGTTTTATATTAAAATTTTTATGTGCTAATTTAAATTTTTGGTTGAAAATTTATCTCTTTCAGTTTAAAAATCATATATTTTGTTGAAAATTCACCTTTTTTGTAGAAAATGAATCTTCCTGATAAAAAAAAAACACTTTTTGGTTGAAAATTCAACAATTTGGTTGACAGTTGAACTCTTTTGTTAAAAATTAATTTTATTTCTTAATGATTCATCATTTTAGTTGAAAATTCATCTGTTTGGAAAACTGCAAAATGTTTCAAGTTGGAAATGTCAATAAATAAAGAAAAATCAATAATTATTATTCATTTATAAATAATTGGTCAGTAATTTGAAAATAAATAAAAAATATTCCAGGAAAGCATTCTTGATGAAGCTTCAAATGAGAATTCAGATTCAGAGAATATAAATTAGGAAATGATTTCATGAAAACATAGAAAACTACATAACTGTACTCGCTTTGAAATTACTCGAAGGTTAGAAGTCTATTTGCAAGGTCCGCTGTGATTATATTAAAACTCAATCATCCATGTAAACGTTCCATAATGCCGGAAATTTAAATGACTGTTTATCGCGATATACCGTCCTGTATTTCGCGGAAGGAAAACCGCGAATCGAATCTCTATTATTAGAAGCTTTCGTATATACTTGAGAGTTTTTGCAATTTTATAATAAAACAAGACAAAGATATTACACTCGATCTGGGTTCAATCTGAATTAAATAGAAGCTTCTTCGATCAATTCATCGAAGGCACTCAATAATTCACTATCTTCATGTTCATTCACTAAAAATTCAAAATAAATAATAAAAGAAATTGAAGCTATCTGTGGCATCGTTTCAAATCTCTTTTGCATAAAGAACATTAAAGAAATTAAATTTAAGAAGGAAAATTGAATTTTTAAAGAAAAATAAAATTGGAAAACACTCGGAAAAGTGAGTTCCATGATATCATACAAAATTAAATTACGTCATGTGAAGTTATAAAACCAAGATGAAACTATCCTTGAAATCTCTTAGCATTGCAAAAACTATCATGATGTGGCACGAAGTGATTGCACAAATAGATAATGACGAAAATCAGGAATTTGGTGTTATAATTTAAAAATAGTCGGCAGAACTTAAGTTTTTAATCCATTATCAGAAAGTTTTTTTTGTGTATTAATTTTAATTGAAAAAGTGAAAAAAATTATAATTGAAGCATTAGAATTTTTAACTCGAAATTTGTCACAAACTCAAAATTTTTTCTTCGATTTCATTTTACAGTCCAAAAGGCCCTCATAACAGGGGATATAAAGTAATTTTTAACGAAAATAATTTAATTTTCAATTTAAAAAACTTTCATTTTCTACATACCAAAAATCGACGAAATAGTTACGTTTTCAACCAAAAATGAAATTAATTTTAGCCCATACAGTAGCATTTACAACATGTTAGTTGAATTTTCAACAAAATAAATAACTTTTCAACAGAATAGTTGAATTTTCAACAGAATAATTAAATTTTCAACAAAATAGTTGAATTTTCAGCCTTAAAAATTAATTTTCAACCACACAGTTAAATTTTTAACCTGCAAAGATGAATTTACAACCAAAATAGTTAAACTTTTAAATAAATGGTTGAATTTTCAACCAAGAAAGATGAATTTTCAACCAAGAAAGATGAATTTTCAACCACGAACTTTTTTACCAAAAAAGGACAATTTTCAATCCATAAGGACGAATTTTATATCCAAAAAGTCGAATTTTCAAGAAAGTATTTGAATTTTCGAACAAAAAAGATTACTTTTTAACAAAATTGTTGAATTTTCAATAAAATAATTTAATTTTCAACAAAATAGTTGCATTTTTACCCTACAAAAATAAATTGATAACCGAATGGTCGAATTCTTACACCAAGAAGATTAAACTTAAACCAAAATAGTTGAAGTTTTGACTACATAGATGAATTTTCAACCATGAAAAATGAATTTTCAACAAAGAATTTTTCTACCAAAAAAGATGAATTTTCAATCTAAAAAGTTAAACTTTTAAATGAATGGTTGAATTTTCAACCAAGAATAATGAATTTTAAACCACGCACTTTTCTATCAAAAAAGGTGAATTTTCAATCCACAAGGACGAATTTTATATCTAAAAAGTCGAATTTTCAAGAAAGTATTTGAATTTTCGAACAAAAAAGATTACTTTTTAACAAAATTGTTGAATTTTCAATAAAATAATTTAATTTTCAACAAAATAGTTACATTTTTACCCTACAAAAATAAATTTATAACCGAATGGTCGAATTCTTACACCAAGAAGATTAAACTTAAACCAAAATAGTTGAAGTTTTTACTACGCAGATGAATTTTCAACCATGAAAAATGAATTTTCAAGAAAGAATTTTTCTACCAAAAAAGATGAATTTTCAATCGAAAAGAACGAAATTTCTATACAAAAAGACGAATTTTCAACAAAGCAGTTGAATTTTCAATTTAAAAAATGAATTCTCAATAAAAAATGTAATAGTGGATATTTCAGAACAAAATATTTGTATTTTTAAGCAAAAACAGTTGAACTGAACTTTCAAGAAAAAGAGATGAATTTAAAGCAAAGCAGTTGAGTTTTCGAACAAAAAAGATTATGTAATTTTCAACAAAATAGTTGGATTTTTAACCAAATAGTTGAACTTTTAACCTATCAAGAAAAATTTCCAACCAGGAAAGATTAATTTTTAATCTGAAATAACGAATTTTCTATCCAAAAAAGGAGAATTTTGAACAAAACAGTTGGATTTTCCATAAATAAAGATAAATTCTCCATAAAAAGTATAATAGTTAAAATTTTGACCAAATAGTTAAATTCTCAAACGAAAAAGATGAATTTTCAACTGAGAACTTTTTACCATAAAACATTAATTTTCAATCCAACAGGGCGAATTTTCTATCCAAAAAGATCTAATTTTGAACAAAGCAGTTGAGTCTTCAAACAAAAAATATTATGTAATTTTTTACAAAGTAGTTCGATTTTTAACTACATAGTTGAATTTTTAAGCCTTTATTGATGAATTTTCAACTAAATAAATGAATTTTCAACTTACCAAGATGAATTTTCAACAAAGAATTTTTTTACCAGAAAAGATGAAGTTTTAATCCAAAAGGACGAATTTTCTATCCAAAAAGACGAATTTCCAACACAGCTGTGGAATTTTCGAACAAAAAATAAGACTTTTCAACAAAATTTAGTTGAATTTTCAACAAAGTAATAAAAAAAGGTTGAATTTCCAATTTAAAATCACGAAACTTCTATCGAAAAAAATGATTTTTCAACAAAGCAGTTGAATTTTCGGAAAAAAGAAGACTTTTCGACAAAATAGTTGAATTTTTAACAAAATAATTAAAGTTTTTACAAATTAGTTGAATTTTTATACACATAGTAGAATTTTTAGCCTACAAAAATGAATTTCATTATTTTTATTTTTAATCAAAAGCAGTTCAATTCAACTTTTGAGCAAAAAAGATTTCAAATGCAAAAAGGACGAGTCTTCTGTCCAAAAAGATAAAATTTCAACAAAGCAATTGAATTTTCGAACAAAAAATATGTTTTTTCAACAAAAAGGTTAAATTTTCAACAAAATAATTAAAGTTTTTACAAATTAGTCGAATTTTTATACACATAGTAGAATTTTCAGCCTACAAAAATGAATTTTAAACCAAATAGTTGAATTTTCAACCTACAAAAATGAATTTTAACCCAAATAGTTGATTTTTTAACCCAAATAGTTGAATTTTTTACCCAAAAAATGAATTTTCAATTAAATGGTCGAATTCTTAAAGAAGATTAAACTTCAACCAAAATAATTGAAGTTTTGACTAAATAGTTAATTTTCTACAAAACAAGATGAATCATCATAGGAAAATTTTTCAAAAAAGTAGTTGAATTTTTAACAAAATAATTAAATATTCAACAATTTAGTTGAATTTTTATACATATAGGTGAATTTTCAGCCTACAAAAATGAATTTTCATAATGGGAATTCTCTACAAAATAGTAAAGTATCAACCAAAAAGTTGATTTTAAACAAAATAGTTGAATTTTCAACTAAAGGCCATCAATTTTCAGCAAAAAATGGAAAAATCGAATTTCCAGTTTAAAAAAAATAATTTTCAACAAAATAGTTAAATCTTCAACCAAATAGTAGAATTTTTAACAAAAATGATAAATTCTAAAACAAAAATATCATAGTAGACTTTTAAATTAAAAATAATTACCCTTTAACGAAAAATAGTTGGATTTTCTTATTCGATCCTATTAATTTTCTTCACATTTAAGAAAAAAAAGGGAGAATAGGATAAGTTTCTTGAAAACAGAGAAAGAAAAAGAAATTCTTCAAAAAAGGGGAAAATATGGAAATATATAGATATAAAATAGGGGAAAGTGTGTGAATTCTCTATTTAGATTCTTTTCTTGTCAAATAAAATCACAAAACATGCGCCCCGCCCCCTGGCAGTATGACGTATTTTTTGAAGGGCTTCTTACGTAAATTTTAATCAATAAAGCTCAAGTATTTTTCGTTCCAACAAGCTCGTTATATTTATTTACAGAGTATCTCTCAGCACCGTCAATCTTTATTTCATGGTTGAGTGCAATTTCCTTCTCATCGCATTGTCTCGACATCGACTTTCTTTCGAATTCGTCCTCGAGAATATCTCGAGTAAAAATAATTCGACTTTGCTAAGTCTTCAATTAGCTCCCAATTAAGACATATCCAAGACATGCTTAAGACGTTTTCAAAGTCTCGCTGCTGGCCGCGACAGAGACTTTATTTTGTGTCTTGAAGTCAAACTCAAGAAAAGAAAAAATTATCCCAAAAGACTCCCAAGGCCTCCGAGGGTCATCACTAATACGCTTTCAATTTTACTAAATGTTTATATTATTCATCCTCATGGTATTTATTTTTGATGTATTAATAAGTTTGTTTGCCTGCCCTGACGGTGGTGCTTATGGTGTATAGAGGTCGGAGAATAATGGACAATAAAATTTACAAATGAAAACTTTTGTAATTTGGACCTGGGCAGATGACATATCCGCCTCAGCTATCTGCGTACGGTTCCCCCACTACGCGGCTGACTCCCACTACGCGGCTGACTATCACTCAGCCGAACTGCTGCCGCCGAGCCTGGTCAGCGGAAGTCCTTTGTACCTAATAAAGACTAAAATGCGGCATATAGCTTTTTTTCAGCACTTGGTTATTTAGGAACATAATATCCAAATCTGCGAATCATATCGATTTCAACGATATGTTATTTGACTTAGAAAGTTGAGAATTAAAGAATAAATGTTCAAGTTTATATGAAATTTTATGGAAAATTTGTCAGTCTATTTTACTCAAACCAACTGCAGTAGCTTTAATTTATTGGTGCAATATTTTACTTAACTTGGTGAAATTCCAGAAGCTAAAATTTGGCCTGATTTGAAAACTTATTAACTAACATCATAAATTTGGTTTATTTCTCAAATAATCGCATTCCTCAAAATTATCCTTGAATAATTTTGCACTCCCAGTGCAAATGTATGAATAGTCTCATTCCTAGCCTACTTTTGAAACTCATTAACAAACATCATCAATTTTGTTTATTGTTTAACCAATCACATTTCTCAAAATTACCCTTCTAATATTTTGCCTTACATTTTATTTTATACAAAAAATGAATAAAAAAAGTGAAAATTATACATAATATTTCCCACTGTGTATAAATTTTCCGCCTGGGATACTATAATGAATATTACACAATTCACTTATGAAAGTTAATTAAAAATACTATTTTAACACACAGAAAGCAGGATAAAAAGAATTTTCATAAATACATTTTCAGTTACAAGTGTAGGTCTGTAGGAATATGATCAGTACGTTAAATTTGAGTTAAATTTGTAATTTAAAAGTACTTCAATGAACAAATTATGTGAATTTTAGTTAGCAAAAGTTCTTATTATTCATAACTGTAGTTGGGACATCTGATTTTGATTTGTAAATTTGAATCATTGGACTGAACAGAAATTTTTTCTATACAATTTCACATCAAACTGAACGTTTATTCCTTGATTTTTAACTTTTTTGTCAAATAACATATTTTGTTAGAATTACTATAATTCGCAGATTTTGAATATTACATTTGTCAATTACCAAGTGCTAGATTAAAAAAATGTTATATTTCGCATTTTAGTCCTCTCATTAAGTGCAAAGGACTCCCGCTGACCAGGCTCTGCGGCAGCAGTTCGGCTGAGTGAGAGGAAGCCATGCACAGTGGGAGGACCGTATGCAGGTAGCTGGGGGTTTTGTTCATCACCCTAATTCCTAATCCCTAACGGCTTCAACCATACATTAGTAATATAATTTTCGGGCTATGGTAAATTCCTCCTCAGCTGCCTTCCTACGATTCCCTCACTACGCGGCTTGCCCTCACTCAGCCGAACAGCTGCCGCCGAGCCTGGTCAGCGGGAGTCCTCTGTACCTAGTGAGGACTAAAATGCGGAATATAGCATTTTTTCAATTTTGTTGTTGGTGATTCACAAATATAATATTTCAAATCAGCGAATCATAACGATTCCAACGATATGTTATTTTACTTAAAAAATTAAAAATTAGAGAATGAATTTTCATGTTTATGTGAAGATTTATGATAAATTTTTCAGTGTATTGCACTCAATTCAACTGCAGTAGCTTTAATTTATTGGTGCAATGTTTTAATTAACTTGGGGAAATTCCGGAAGCTAAAATTTGGCCAGATTTGAAAACTTATTATCCAACATCATAAATTTGGTTTATTTCTCGAATAATCGCATTTCTCAAAACCCCGAAAGGGAAATGGCTTAATGGAATAATAATAATAATAATCCTTAAATAATTTTGCACTCCCAGTGCAAATGTATGAATATTCTCATTCCTAGCCTACTTTTAAAACTCATTAACAAACATCATAAATTTTGTTTATTGTTTAACCAATCACATTGCGCAAAATAATCCTTTTAATAGTTTGCCTTAAAAAGTTTGTTTTTGTTTCAAACAAAAAATGAATAAAACAAATCAAAATTATACATAATTTTTCGCACTATGTTTAAATTTTCTGCTTGGGATACTATGATCTGAAATTAACGTTACATTTGTCATTTAAAACTGCTTCAGTGTATTCTATAAGTACTAATCACATTTTTAACGACGATTTTGAGAATTTCCGATTGTTTAAGAAATAAACTAAATTTATGATGTTAGTTAATAAGTTTTCAAATCTGGCCAAAATTTAGCTTCCGAAATTTCCCCAAGTTAGGTAAAATATTACACCAGTAAATTAGTGATGCATTCGAGACGACTTCGAGAAAATTCGAGATTTTCTTGAAACATGTTGAGGTGAACTCAAAACTTCATGGAGATCGGCAATCTCGAATAAAAAATTTCGAGATCTGGAGTCGAGAATCTCGAAACTTTTTGTTTGAAACTCTAGATCTACATGAAGTTTTCAGTTTACCTGAACATGTTTCAAAAGCTTCTCGAATTTTCTCGAAATCATCTCAAATGCATCACTACAGTAAATTGAAACTACTGCAGTTGATTTAAGTAAAATATACTGAGAAATTTTTCATAAAATCAAACATTTATTCTTTAATTTTCAACTTTTTAAGTTAAATGACATATCGTTAGAATCGTTATAATTCCCAGATTTCGAATAATATATTTGTAAATTACCAAGTTCTAAATTTAAAATATGTAATATTCCGCATTTTAGTCCTCATTTGGTACAAAGGACTTCCGCTGACCAGGCTCGGCGGCAGCAGTTCGGCTGAGTCAGAGTCAGCCGCGTAGTGGGGGAACCGTACGCAGGTAGCTGAGGCGGATATGTCATCTGCCCAAGAATTTCAACCATATACGTAAGGACTTTCATCAATATATTCTAGGGGACTATCCATAAACTACGTTACCAATTTGAGAGGGGGGGGGGGGGGGCCGCGACAATTCGCGGATTAAACAATTTTTTCGGAAATTCGTCTTATCTGGTTCAATTAAATTTTTGTTTTTTTTTTTAATTTAGAATGAAATTCTTTTCTATGTTCAAATATTACCTAACACTTTGAGTCGAGAATTTATTTATTTTCTGTTAAAAATTTATCAACTTGGCTCAAAACTGATTTACTTGGTTAATTCGTGAGAAAGAGTGAGTCTCGCTCCTGTCCGCGAGTGAGACATAGTTGTCTTGAAGTCGAATTCAAGTCGAACCTAGTCCAACTCATGTCAAAATATTTTTACTCGGGAACTACTCTTTTGTGAAAAATTCATATCTTTTGGTAGAAAATTAATCTTGTTGTTGAAGATTCAACTATTATGTTGAAAATTCGTTTTTTCTGGTTTAATCAATCTTTTTTTTTTTATGAAAATCTTTTCTGCGTTCAAAAATCCACTATTACATTTTTGGCCAAAAATTATTTTTGTTTGTTAAAAATTTAACAACTTTGTGAAAACTGAATTACTTTGGTTATTCATAAGAAACAGTGAGAGTATCGCTCCTGCCAAGCCGAACTAAGTCTAACTCAAGTCGAAATATTTTAAATCTTAAACTCAAATCTTTTGGCAGAAAATTAATCTTTTTTGGTTGAGGATTCAACTATTTTGTTCAAAATTCGTCTTTTCTGGTTCAAGTTAATTGCTATTTATTAAAAATGAAAACCTTTTCCACGTTTAACTATCAACTATTACATTTTTGGTCAATAATTCATCTTTTTTGGTAAGATTCTCGCTCCTGTTCGCGAGATACAGTCTTCAAGTCGAATTGAAGTCGAACCAAGTCCAACTCAAGTCAAAATATTTTTACTCGGAAACTACTCTTTTGTGAAAAATGCATATGTTTTTGTAGAAAATTAATCTTTTATTGTTGAGGATTTAACTATTTTGTTGGAAATTCGTCTTATCTGGTTGAATTAAATTGTCTTTTTTTATTTAAACTGAAATTCTTTTTTACGTTAAAATATTAACTACATTACAGTTTTGGTCGAGAATGTATTTTTTGTTTTGTTAAAAATTTAACAACTTTGTTAAAAACTGAATTACTTTGTTAATTCATAAAAAACAGTGAGGGTATCGCTCCTGCCAAGCCAAACCAAGTCCAACTCAAGTCGAAATATTTTTAATCTCAAACTCAAATCTTTCGGCAGGAAATTAATCTTTTTTCTTTATTAATGTGATTTTAATTTTTGTTGTCTACTTAGTCAAAAATAAATATTTTTTGAATATTGATTATTAATTTTATAAAATGTGAAAAAAATCTCTCTATCTCCGCTGGGATTCGAACTCCAGGTCTTTCAGATTTCCGGTCTGATGCTCTTACCAACTAAAGTACGAAGAGACGAGACGATTTTCTTCACAACTCCTACAAGTTGTATGTCGACGTCATTCAATGTACTTGCAAGATTAATTTTTAATCATTCCAACATGAGAGTGATTTTATTAATTGATGTTATGGTTTTCGACCACCGAAATATAGTAATTAATATGATGTTAATGTTTTTTGTCTATTTGGTCTAAAATCAATATTATTTGAATATTGATTATTAATTTTATAAGTTGTGAAAAAAATCTCTCTAGCTCCGCTAGCTATAATTTAATCTTTTTTGGTTGAGGATTCAACTATTTTGTTAAAAATTCGTCTTTTCTTATTCAAGTTAATTGTTATTTATTAAAAATGTCCATCTTTTTCACGTTCAAATATCAACTATTACATTTTTGGTCAATAATTCATCTTTTTTGGTAAGTGTCTCGCTCCTGTTCGCAAGAGACAGTCTTTAAGTCGAATTCAAGTCGAACCAAGTCCAACCCAAGTCAAAATATTTTTACTCGGGAAGTACTCTTTTGTGAAAAATTAATATCTTTTGGTAGAAAAATAATTCTTGTTGTTGAAGATTCACCTATTATGTTGAAAATTTGTTTTTTCTGGTTTGATTTAATTTTTAATTTTAAATGTTTTAATTTTTTCTGGTTTAAATCATTTTTTTTTTTAAATTAAAATCTTTTCTGCGATCAAAAATCCGCTATTACATTGTTGGCCAAGAATTGTTTTTGTTTGTTACAAATTTAACAACTTGGTTGAAAACTGAACTACTTTGTTAATTCGTAAGAAACAGTGAGTCTCGCTCCTGTCCGCGAGCGAGACATAGCCGTCTTGAAGTCGAATTCAAGCCGAACCAAGTCTAACTCAAGTCGAAATATTTTTAATCTGAAATTCAAATCTTTTGGCAGAAAATTAATCTTTTTGGTTGAGGATTCAACTATTTTGTTGAAAATTCGCCTTTTCTGGTTCAAGTTAATTGTTATTTATTAAAAATGAAAATCTTTTCTACTTTCAACTATGAGTCGAATTGAGGGTTCGGATGCAATAAGGAGACGAGCGCTCGAAAACACTAAGAAGTATTGTCCAAGCGTCGCGTGATATAAAAAATTTAAAATTCTAAAATTGACATTTTGTAAAATACGGCTTTGTGGAGCATAAAATGGAACTTTTTTCTGTTCAAAGTTTTTTTTCCCATGACCATTTTTATTAATAAAATTTTGAAAAAAATGTTCTCAAATTCAATTATTGTTTAAAATATAAATCGTCATAACTCAGACAAATATTATTGAAACTTTTTGAAATTTGGTATATACACGCAGTATATTCTAGCGATACCAACAGAATGAAGAAAGAAATTAAAACTACCTCTTGTTTATTAATAATTAATTGCGAATTAAGACCGGTCTGTAACCATGTTTTTTTAGATTCACTGACAAAAAGTATCGAGGGAATTTCAAAGTTTAGAAAACTTCCAGTGAGGAATTTATTTCTCACTATTAAGATAAGATTTCTGGAAATTTTTAGATCGATTCATCAAAAATGGATGGAATTAGGTATTTTATAAGAAAAACATTCTCTGCCGCCAACAGCATTGAGCACTATCAGGCAGCTTACAAGACGTTAGCGGCATCGTATGCTTTCTTATAAAATACGTATTTTTGTCAATTTCCAATGAATCGACCTAACAATTTCCAAAAATCTTCCTTAAATAGTCAGGAACAAATGCCTCACTGGAAATTTTTTCAACTTTGAACTTCCCACGATACTTTTTGTCGGTGAAACTAAAAATATATGATTAAAACGGTTTCAATTTTCAATTAATTATGATTAAACAAAACTCAGTTTTTTTTTCAATTTGTATACATAAATAGAGTAAACTGTGTGTGTGTGTATCAAATTTCAAATCGTTTCATCCATATTTGACTGAGTTATGACGATTTATGTTTTAAAAAAAAATTGAATTCGAGGAAATTTTTTTTCACTTTTTTAATTTTATTATTAAAAATGTTCATGTGGGATAAAACTTTGAATAGAAAAATGTTCTGCTATCAATTTTCTACAAATCCGTATTTTTATAAATCTAAATTTTTTAACTTCAAAATGTAGATATCACGATACGCTTAGACAATAATTTCTAGCTTTTTCAAACGCTCGTCCCCTTATTGCATCCGGACCCTCTATTCGAGTCGAGCCAAGTCCAACTCAAGTCGAAATATTTTTATTCGGGATTCTGGCGGGAATATTGGTTCACGACCTTGAAAGAGTCGAGGTCCTCTTTGGGCCCTTTTTAAAGACATGCGATTGTACGAGGCCCAGTGGGAAACGCCTACCGATACCTCATGCAATGTAGTGAAAAAATTCCGTTTACATTCGACTCTTAAAAAAGGCCTAAGGCCCTAAGGCCTGAAACAGCGCCAGACAGGTATAATGCATAAGTGTGTGTTTGAGAGCGCCACGAAGAAGCTTAGCTTGTGGTACTTGCCCAGCGCAACAATTGCAATGGGTACAATTACCCGTGACGCCGCATCGTCGGCCAATAAAACGGCTCCTCGTACAAAGAGCCGAAAGTGCAATCTGCATTTGCGATTCTTAGGCTCAGCTGCTGTAACGCCACCGATGGATAAGTGCGTGTAAGTGCACTCTGGAGATTAACTATTTTCAAAAGCCGAGACTAACACTGACATAAAACAATCACAGCATTTTTATGTTTACACTGAGATTTTATTTTATACCAATAAAAAAGAATTTTTAATAAAATGCATTTAATTTCAACAAAATAATTGAAACTTCAACTAAAAACTATGAATAAATAATATGGTGTTAATGTTTTTTTTGTCTACTAGGTCTAAAATCAATATTTTTTGAATACTGATTGTTAATTTTATAAGTTGTGAAAAAAATCTCTCCAGCTCCATTGGGATTCGAACACCAGGTCTTTCAGAATTCCGGTCTGATGCTTTAACCAACGAAGCTACGGAGAGACGAGAAGATTTTCTTCACAACTCCTACAAGTTGAATGTCGACGTCATTCAGTGTACTTACAAGATTAATTTTTTATAATTCCAACATGAGAGTGATTTTATTAATTGATGTTATATTTTTTGACCAGCGAAATATACTAAATAATATGACGTTAATGTTTTTTTTTTGTCTGCTAGGTCTAAAATCAATATTTTTTGAATATTGATTGTTAATTTTATAAGCTGTGAAAAAATCTCTCTAGCTCCGCTGGGATTCGAACACCAGGTCTTTCAGATGTGTTCGAATCCCAGCGGAGCTGGAGAGACTTTTTTCACAGCTTATAAAATTAACCTTCTTCTTCTGTTAAATATTGCTGGAAAATTGTCTTTAGTTTTCCAGCCTTCACTTCACTTCGAAAAGAAATAGGGAAAAACAAATGAAAAACGTTTACTTTCAGTATTTTTTTAAGGAAAGGAGCATACCAAGTTTATTATTATAATATTTTTCCAGACATTCCAGAAATAAAATTGATATTTTACTCAATTAAAGACTTCAAATTCGTAATTCAAATAATGTTCCAATGTTTTGAAAATTTTTAAACTGATTTTCACTATTAGCTAGGGGAGGCCGGGGCGAGATGAGCATAGTTATAATTTTCAGTGAAATATTTGAAATATCTAGAAGTTTTTAAAAATTGCGTGGTTCTATACATTCTATGAACCTTCATTTATCGATTTCATAAAAGACGAAGTGTTCCAAAAATAGTAATTGCGATGAAAATATGAAAATTATAATTTGTGCACATGTCTCATCTCGCCCCATGCTCTGGGGCAAGACGAGACACGATTTGGGGCGAGATGAGACACCTCAACTATTTATTAGTTTTTGTTAATAGAAGATCATATTTCGTGTTTTTCGTACACATGAAAGATTATTTGAAGTATTCTGAGAATGGAAATGAGTATCACGCCCTGCATCAAAATGGAGATTTTTCTGAAAAATGTAAAGAAATTATTTTAAATATAAATTTTAGAAGCCTTCTGCAACTTGTCATTGTAAATATAAATAAAAATTTCGTTTGGAATATGCTGAAAAAGCAACTCAAAGAATAAAATTAATAAACAAACCCAATTGTCAGGTTTTCTTTTGTAAGTTCCAAATCACAATTATAATTGAAACTTCAAATTAACTGTTTTTATTAATCATCATAAAATAACAGAATTCAGGTCTTGCAATTTTAATCATTTCTACTTTATCTACTCTTTTAATTTTTTTTCTTTTTCCGAGAAATTAAAAATCATTATTCCTGTTATATCTGAAAAGAACAGCAACAAAAATCACACATTTTAAGAGAAAATGCAGTGTCTCATTTAACCCCGTATGCTCATCTCGCCCAGGTCTCCCCTATTAATTTTGTCTAATAGATGCTATAAAAGAAAAACAACGGCCAGTGGGAAATCGTCAATGAATATGGGCCCTGAAAGGCTCAGTGGTTTTTAGATTGGTTGGTAAAAAAATAGAAATTTTGTTAAAAATTCTTTTACTCTTTAATACTTGAAGTATCCATTCATAAAACATATAGCACAGATTTTTGAATGAATTTATGTAACTTTCTCACGATATATTCCCACAATATCATGTCACTACATTGCCTTCTTTATGTGCTTTTGTGCAATCATTTTATGATTTTTTGTTATTTTTCATGTGAGAGAAACTATGTGTTCGCGGTTAAAAATGTATGCTTTGTTTTACAATAAATATGTTTATTTTGCAATAAATTTGTATTTTAAAAATGTGATGTACCACATAAAACCTCTCAAATGTCCTAAAAATGTTCGCATAGTTTTTTTGTTAAGTTTAAATTTATAATTGTATGATGCTCATTTGATGAGTACATTGATTAAATAAAAAAATAAAAAATAGCAAAAATAATAGCAAACATATTTGCTTTCCCACAGAGGAAGTCAAAATACAAAAATAAAAATAGGTCAATCAATTCGTCTCAATTTAGTAAAATGTATGAATATTATAGGTAAATCCATTTTTCTCTAATCAAGGAATCTTTTCTATGCTTGCATCAACTTTAAATTATATGAATGAGAAAAGTTTTACTATAAAAATCGATTTTTCAAATAATATAAATAACCGTAGCTTCCTCACTCTTCAATAAAATGTATTAATATTATAGGTCAATCGATTTATCTCGAATCAAGGAATATTTTCTATTCTTGCATTAACATTAATTTATGTGAATAAGAAATCAAAATCGATTTTGCAAATGATATATATATATATATATATATATATATATATATATATATATATATATATATATATACATATAACCATAGCTTCCTTACTCTTCAATAAAATGTATAAATATTATAGGTCAATTGATTTGTCTCGAATCGAAGAATCTTATCTATTCTTGCATCAACTTTAAATTATGTGAATGAGAAAACTCTACTATAAAAATCGATGTTTCAAATAATACAAATGACCATCACTTCCTCCCTCTTCAATCAAATGTATTAATATTCTAAGTAAATCGATTCATCTGGAGTCAAGGAATAATTGATATTCTTGCATCAACTTTGAATTATGTTAATGAAAGAAGTTTTACTTAAAGAACCCTTTTTTTAAATGTTATAAAATACACACACACCCACACATACATCCGGACAATTACTTAGAACATTGTATTGAAGATTTTTAAATTAAGGAACGCTTAATTGAACGAATTTAAACATTTTCGAAATGGCTATCACCACCAAGCTTCCTCCAAGAGGAAGCAAAACTGTGTCCATTACTCTAAATCTTAAGAATATCGTCCTTTCGTATTGGATCCTGGTTATTTTAGAGCCAATTTGGCATTCAAAAATCCTTTTACCACGTTCTTTACGAGTTTTTGTTCATCAAGAAATATCGCAGAGAAACTTCAAACTTTTTTTTATCCACTTTACTATAGAAGGAAAGCTTGATGTTTTTTTCAATTTGAAGTTCAACCATGCTTTTTAAGGTTTTGATCATGTAACATGAAAGTGAGTAGGAAGAGTAAGTAGGAAGAGTGAGGCTGAGTAGAGAAAGTGAGGGTGGGTAGGGGAAGTATAGGAGGGAGAATTAGGAGAAGAGAGGTAGTGAAGGTGGAAGTAAGAAGATAGATAGTAGAAAAAAGGATTGGAAGTAGGTGAAGTTGGAAAAGAAGTAGGCGAAGTGATAAGAGGGGAAGTAGGGAAGCAATCGAAGGGGGAGGAGGGGAAGTGAAAGGAGGGGAGTGAGAGGATGCGGAGTAGTGGAAGTGGGGGAGGAGAAGTCGGGGAATTGACAGGAGGGGTAGTATGCAAGTGAGGGGTTGTACGAAAGTGGAAGTGAACGGAGGGGTATTAGGGGATAGGAAGTTGGGTGAATTAGGGGTGGTGAAGTAGGGACTGAGTTGAGGGAAAGTACATAGAGTGAAGGAAGAAGAAGTAGAGATGGCAGAGGAATCAGAGGGAGTACATAGAGTATGGGGAGGGAAAGTTGGGGAAGTGAGGGGAGTGGTAGAAGGGTAGTGATGGTGAGTATGGCTGTGGAATTGAGAGGAGGGCTAGTATGGGGAAGTAAGGGAAGGGAGGTAGAGGAAGCAAGGGAAGGGGAACTAGAGGAACTGCTATGATGAGAAGTAAAGCAAGTGGTATGAGGAGAAGTAAAGGGAGTGAGGGGAAGGTAAGTAGGGGAATTAGGGTGTGTAGGGGAAGTATAGAAGGGAGCATTAGGAAAAGGGAGAGGTAGTAGAGGAGGAAGTAAGGGGACGGATAGTAGGGGAAAGAATGGAGAGTAGGGGAAGTAGGATAAGCGGGTGGAGGAAAAGTAGGGAAAGTAACGGAGAAGTAGTAGGGGAGTTATGGGAAGGGAAGTGGAAACCAATAAGAAGGAGAGTTGAGGGAGGGAGAGGATGCCTAGTAGGGTGAGTGATGGCTGGGGAAGTAGAGGCAGTAATGAGAGGGATTCTATGGGGAGTTATGAGAGGGGTGGTGAGGGGAGGTGAGGGGATGTAAAATGTAAAATGTAGTCAGGGAAGGTTTAGTAGAGGAGGGATACGTAGGAAAGTAGGGGAAATAAGAGGTAAAGAATTATGTGAGGGGAGGTGAAGTAGGCGAAAGGAGAGAAAGTATGGGAAGGGGAGATTTGAGCGGTCTAATTAACGTCTTAATAGGTTACAAGACCCTTTTTTAGACGCGCGACACCTACTTTAACTGATTTTTGAAGAAAATACTAACTGACTTTCCTTAAATAAGTAGTATTTTAACTTGATACTTCGAGAGGAAATTTGCGAAATTTTAACGAGGCACTGAGAGACGAAGTCGGTGTTGTCGTGGCTCTTTCGTTGGGCTAATTTGAACCCGGCTATACGCTCGGTTGTTGCAAGATCTCAGCTATCTTTTTGCCGGATCTCGTTTCAGGGAAGGGAAAACGGTATTCGTTAATACGGGTGCGAGCCCAGTGGGCTCGTATTGTCTCCAAGTCGCCCACTCGCCTAACATGTAATCCGCAGGCACGTGCTGGTTTAGTTAGCCTCTATGTACATAAGAGAAAGAGAGCTGGTACATGTTTTCATACAATCGCCACTACAATGCGTTTTGTAGCCAGAACGCGGATTTATCGCTCGCAATAATTTCCAAAACACCGCTAAAACCCCAGAATCAGAATCCATACCGTACCTGGTCCAGACAATATATTGCGCGAAGAGAAAGGAGAGATTTTCAACAACATATTGGTGCAATACCATATCGAAATAGTCCATTTGCTTTTAAAAGGGGTTTATTTTATATTTCCAGCTTTTTTGATTACGCGAGTAGTTTCGAAAATATGATCGCGAAATGGGATGTTTTTATTGATTAATATTAGGATGCTTCAGAAAGTTAGTATTTTGAATAAGCCTACTCTAACTCTAACTCTAACTCTAACTCTAACTCTAACTCTAACTCT
>CAKNYM010053347.1:235919-249979 GCA_932195095.1 Andricus curvator | reverse complement strand
TATGTAATATGTAATATGTAATATGTAATATGTAATATGTAATATGTCCAATATGAAATGTATCCTAATAAATAAGAAATAAAACAAATAATGACACAAGGGTAATTTTTTGTTTAAAAAGCCTTTAGTAATTAATGGAAGCTCCCTTACATTTCACTTAATTTTCTTGCTTACTTGCTTCTTTAAATACTTAATTTTGATAATGTACATTTTTAACAAAAAATAAATTATGCAAGAATTTTATCTTATTTGTGCCCGTTTCTCACTTTTGCGAAAGTTCAATGAATATACTTTAATCTAACCCGTTAACCTTGGCTGAATTTAGTTGAGGCTAATTAATTTGAGATAGAAGGGAACTCAAGTGAATAATTAGCATCGCCTCTGTTGAAAAATTGATTTTCATCTTACTTCCTTGAAATAATTCCTGTATTTCTTGATTTTTTTTATATTTATAGACAACAGAAATAATTAGACATAAATCTAAGGACTTTGTAGGAGAGGCGCATTTTATATTTTGCATTTTACTGAATATATACTTGCATGACAATCTTACGTAAATACCATTATACCATTTTACTATTGTAAATTTATAGTCCGACAATAACCGCAATTTCTACAAAAATTGAACTTCCAGCCTTGATCATTTGAAAAATAAATAAGTTTTAGCCTAATGAAAATAAAAATTTTGAGTTTTGTAAACACTATTTCGGAATTTTTTGGTTTTCGAAAAATAATAGCATATTTCTGCTTCATTTCAACAGTTCTTGGCCAAAAACGTTCTTTTTTTAAACAAAGTTTAAAGTTGGTAATTTTTAGCAAATAATCAAAAGGTAGAATTTAATCTACAGTAAAAGAATAGTAGGTCAATAATAACTTAAAAAATAAATTTCTTGTTTCTATAGAATGCAGAACTCATTTTACAATAAAATTGAAGGAATTTTCATGAAAAGAACAATATAAAAATTTCCGAAAAATTCCATATATTTTTAACTCAATATTTCGACATTCAATCAAGTAGTAAAATTTTTAACCAAAAGAAATGAATTTTCAACCAAGAAGATTAAATTTCTACCAAAAAAGGCGAATTTTTAACTAAAATGTTAAATTTTCAACTGCAAAAGATGAATTTTCCACCAAACATGGAATGTAGTTAAATTTTCAGTTGAAAAAATTAATTTTAAACTAATAAAAAAATTAATTTTTAACAAAATAGTTTAATTTTGAAACGAACAGATAAATTTTAAAATAAAATAATGAATAAACAAGATTAATTTTCTTCCCAAACAGACAAATATTCAACAAGTTACTTGAATTTTCTGCCCAATACTCGAATTTTTAACGAATAAAGGAAAAAATTTCAACCAAAAATGGAATAGCTACATTTTCAGATAAAAAATTTAATTTTGAACCAAAAAGAACAAATTTTCAACTTAAGAGTTATAATTTTTTGAATTAATAGTTTAATTTTAAATCGAACAGTTTAATTATCTACCAAAGTAGTTTCATTTTTAACTGAAAATACAAATTTTCAACAAAAAAGTTAATTTTCAAGCCAAAAACATCAATTTTCTACAAAAGTTCAACTTTAAACCAAGTAGTTTATTTTTCAACAAAAAAAAATTCTCCTTGAAACATGTGATAGTTACCATTTCACAAAAAAAGATTATAATTTGAAATCGAAAACAGTTCAATTCAACCAAAAAAGAAGAAAGAAATAGTTGAATCCTTAACAAAAACAGATTATTTTTCAACCGAACAGTTGCATTTCTACGCAAAAAGAGTGAATTTTTAAGCAAGAAGATTAATTTTCTACCAAAAGGGAAGAATTTTTAATAAGAGACATGAATTTTCAACCAGAAAAGATCAATTTTGAATTGAGAAAAAATGAATTTTTTCGTTGAGAAATGCCCAAGTAATGTATTTTTTAATTAAATTTGAAAACTTCATTTTCAAAATTCTATGATTTTTCCTCGACCAATTTTTTTTTTCTTGACCATTAACATTCATATACAAATTAAGAATTTTCAAATTTATTTATTTCAAATTCTCTACAAAACAGTTGAATTTTCAACGAAATAGTTGAATTTTCAACCTTATAAGATAAATTGGCAACAAAAAAGTGTAATAGTTGATATTTCAACCAACAAGGATGAAATTTCATTAAAAAAAAATGAATTTCAAAATCAAGAAGACGAATTTTCAACAAATAAAGATTTTTCAGTAATGAAAGAAAAAAAAGTTCACCTAAATTGTTGAACCTTAAAGCCAAGAGACGAATTTTCTGTACAAAAATTGAATTTTCAACTAGAAAAATAGGAATTATCAGCAAAAAAATTAAATTTTCAACTAGAAAAATAGGAATTATCAGCAAAAAAATTGATTTTCAACAAAATAGTTAAATTTTCAACCAAAGAGATAAAGCTGCATTAAAAAAAAATTCAACAGAATAGTTCAAATTTTACCCACGCAGTTAAATTTTCAATTAAAAAAGATCAGTTTTCAACTAAATAGTCAAACTTTAACCAAAGAGATGAATTTTCAACTAAAAATATGAATCTTCAACAAAAAAATGATTTCTCAACAAAGTGGTTCAAACAAAATTTTCAAACAAAATAGTTTAAATAAGAAGTCAATTTTCTACGAAGATACTTGCATTTTCAATCCAAAAAGACGAATTTTCAACAATAACAGTTGAATTTTCATGCAAAAAGGATTACTTTTTAAAAAAATTATTTAATTTTCAATCAAACAGTTGCATTTTCATTCAAGAAAGATTAATTTTCTACTAAAACAGACGATTTTTTAAATCAGAGAGACAAATATTTAAAAATATAGTTGAATTTTCATAAAAAAAATATTTAAATTGATTTTTCAACACAAAATTTGAAATTTTCTCAAAAGGTAAATTTTCTACGAAATATTTGAATTTTCAACGAAAAAGTAGATTTTTGGACCAAAAAGGATCACTTTTTAACCAATTTATTGAATTTTGAACCAAACAGTTGCATTCTTATCAAAGAAAGATGAATTTTCTAGACAGATGAATTTTTAAATAAAAAAGATAAATTTTCAAAAAAAATAGTCGAATTTTCATCCAAAAAAGATTTCAGTTGATTTTTCAACAAAACAGTTGAAATTTCGACCAAAAAGGATGACTTTTCAACAAAATTCTTGAATTTTCAACCCAACAGTTGGATCCGTATCCAATAAAAATGAAATTTATACTAAAGCAGATGAATTTTTAAAGCAAAAAGACAAATTTTCAAAAAAATAGTTGGATTTTTATACAAAATATATGAATTTTTCTCAAAAGGTAAATTTTCTACGAAATAGTGGAATTTTCAAGCAAAAAGATTGACTTTTTAACAAAACTGTTGAATTTTCAAACAAATGATAAAATTTACAACTAAAAAGATAATTTTCAGGAGGAAACAACTGCAAAAAATAAATATAAATACAAAGCAAATAAATTATTATTAACAAGAATGTTATATCAGGGTCACCGCAAAACTTAATTTTAAAAATTCTCTAATTTTTTCCTGACCAATTTTTCATTTTCCCTGACCATTAATATTCAAAGACCAGAATATTACATTTGTAACATTTCGAACCTAGAATCTTTTATAAGCGGCATAAAACAATTTCAAATAAAAATTGAAAAATTTCAAATTTATTCTGCTTGACAGTTATTTAAAGTTATGTAAATTGCCTGACTTTTACAAGATTTTTCATCTAAATCCCTGACTTTTCCCTGACTTTAAAAAAAATTGTTGTGGGCTAGGTTCCTTTTTTCACTCACCAGTTTTCTTTGGCGCATAAAGTTAAATTCATATTAAATTTCTGTACAATTTCTGCGAGTTACTTTTATTTCATTTTTGAATTTCCAAAAATTACGTACATTCGTATGTGGAACTCATTTGATTATTTTCAATTCGGAACAACGACAGTGTATTTATAATTAATGACAGATATTTATATTTTGATGTCCCATTTGTGCCACATCATAATTTCTTTTTTTTTAAATAGAAAATCTGGTGTGGGCCTTGTCAGCGCCACATTTCAAATCGGGCAAAAAAAGTCATTTTTTCCCAAATCATCACCAACAGCCATAACACGCTGAAAAACCCAGTTCTCGTCAGATCACTGAAGTTAAGCAGCGTTGGACGCGGTTAGTACTTAGATGGGTGACCATTCAAGAATACTGACATGAGTGCTGTTGGCACATCGTGGGTGTGGTGAGCCCACACTTGTAGTTATTTATAACTACAAGAAAAACCTAGAAACACTACCCGAATCGGGTAGTGTCACGCCTACCCTGAAAGGGAAATGGTTTAATGGTATATATATCGACAACTGTAATTTGGTGATTGTGAATTCTCTTTCGTTAAAACTCCTTCGGTTTTAACGAATACATTTTCATCGCGTACCTCGTTCTTCGCACTCGATTTTGTCCAAAATGCGAAATTCTCTGCATTATATGTTCAACATTATTATATCAAATGTATATTACATTTACTTCTGTACATCGGCCTGCTATTGCTTATTTAGATATTGCAAAATAAAGTACAAATTGTATTTATCATGATTACTTTAATATTTGTTCCTGATTTTGCATTTCATTTTATCCCCAGCTACCGTGAAAATTTTATATCATTTCAATAAATGTATATTATTATAATTCATAATATGCATTGATATTAAAAACAGACGTATTTTTTTTCTTGTTTTCATAATTGAAAAATAGTGCGCATCCTATGAAAAAACAATGTTGTTATTATGCCTTTTTTTGCAACTTGTGTCGTTTTTCCATAAATTCATTTTGTTTGTGTTCAATATTATTTTTTACGATTTGAAAAAAAATTATGCATCCTAGCGTAAAGTTCTTCTAAGAAAATTTGTAAATGTAATTCAGGCGAAAAATTTTGTTAGATAAAATGTTATTTTAGCGTGTATCGTTTTTCCAAAAAGTCAATTTTTTTATTTTCAATGTAATTTTAGAACAAAAGTTTATAACAAATTTTTAGATCGTTTTTGGTTGAACAACTTTTGTCTATTCATCTTTTTTTCGTACCTTGCGTCGTTTTTCCAAAGAAAATTTTGTGTTGTTAATGTTATTTTTCACGATTGAAACTAAAATTAAGCATTCTATCAAAAAATGATTGATGAACAATGTGTAGCTTTATTCTAAGTGTACAACTTTTGTCTAATAATTTTTTTCGTGGTTTGTGTCGTTTGCCCAAAAATTTAATTTCTTTTATTCCTAAATCAGTTTTCTACAAATGAAACAAAAACTACGCGTCCCATCAAAAAGTGATTAACAAAAAATTTGTAGATCTTTTTTTGAGTGTAAAATTTTTGTCTATTCATCTTTTTTTCGTATCTTGTATAGTTTGACCGAAAAATGGAATTTTCGATTTTTCATTATTTTTTTGTGCGATAAAAATGTGAATTTTCGATTTTTCAAGAAAATAAAAAAAGTCTTATAACAATATTGTAGGGTGCTCAAAAAGAAACGTTTTTCTTCTCTTGACTTTTTTTCATATTGTGCGTTCACTGTTAAAAAAAATCTGATCGAAATTTAATTGAACTTTTCTCTTAAAAACGAGTGTAATTTATATTTATCTAGGACAAAATATTATGTTTGATTATTTATAATTGAAAATTGCTGCCAAAATTTTTTTTAATTTGTGTAAAGTGCAATTATCTGACTTTTCTGATGAATGATCAATATGCGGTATATGAAATTTAATAACATAGTCTCTCAATGGCGATTTCGTATACCTAGGTTTTAGATTTAATATAAAAATGTATATTAAATGTATATTAAAGTTGCAAACATTTTTAACAGTGTTGTTTGGCTTAAAATGTTCATTTTCGTTTGTTTTTTGGAATTTTGTAAATGCTATAACTCCAGTAATTTTTCTTCTATTAAATAAAGTAATGTGAATATTTTGTTCGCTTTCTTGAGTACTATTAATATCCGTGTCCACAGAATTTTTAAATATCAAAAAAGTGTGCTCAAAAATTTTCAAAATGTGCTCACTTTTTTAATTTTTATCCAAAATAGCTGACTAGCGAACTTGAACTTCATTTTAGAACACTCAAAAATGATTCCAAAGCCCAATCCAATACGTTAATTCTTTTGAAAGTAATTGTGCTAACATACTAAAAATCTATAGACTAACATACATACAGAAAAATAGACAGACAAACATACAGACAAACAGGCAGACCAACAAACAGACAGACAGACAAACAGACAGACAGACAGACAAACAGACAGACAAACAAACAGACAAACAAACAGACAAACAAACAGACAAACAAAGAGACAAACAAACAGACAATAGATAGACAAACAGACAGACAAACAGACAGACAAACAGATAGACAAACAGATAGACAAACAGACAGACAAACAGACAGACTAGCAGACAGACAGGCATTTAGTAAAAACCTGTTTTTTTTGGTTCAGGGGGTCTCAAAACGTGGACATCTCACAAAAACGGGGGAGGGGGGGCAAATTTTGCACAAATCTAATACCTTCTCATTATAGGATGAGAATGTAAAAAAAATGAAAAGAAGAGGTTCGCTTTGGATCATGAAGACGTTAGCTCTCGGCTAACCAGCAAAACATTGAGGTAGGTATGTGCCGGTGTTGCCGGACTATTGGGAAGCTATACACGCATAAGTTCGAGCGGAAATTATTTATTTATCGCTGCCTACCTACTGCGCCAGTTACAAGCGATATTCTGTGAGTGTGTAAGTACGGGCAGGTTCACGTGGGTACAACGACGTCGTCGAATTAACGTTATCCAAATGCGGGCGGATTTTGCGATCGAAGTCCAGCTATACCAGCAAAGAGGCGACGAACTTAGTAGAATGCCAGCGTGTTGGGAATCGCCATAAAACAATTTACAATTTACAAAGCGCTAAACTGAGCGCCTTTAAGCCGAGCCCAGCCCTAGTGCCGTTGTGAGCGGACGGTGAGCATGGCGCAACTGTACGACCCACTAAAACTTCTTCTTGCATAATGCCCTTGTACCTACGCTTCAGTCTTCACCGATTCATTATGCTAAACCATGTCTTTTGCAAATTTTCAATTTGTAGTCGCTTTTCCATTTTTATATATTTTTACAGAGCGCAAATGTCAGAGCGCAGGTGTTTTTCAACAAGAGAGGAAATATCAAATTCCAGTTTCTAAAGCCTTCGTGAAAGTTCGGAAAATATTTCGGGAATTAAGATTCAAGACTGAATTCAATTCCATACTTTTATTGGGCTTATTTTTCATAGAAATGATTTTTTTTTTTAATAATAATAATCTTGTCATATTTTTAACTTAAAATCTTTTATAAACCAATGATAAAACAATGTCAGATTGAAATTTTAAATTTTCAAAATAATTGATGTATTTGAACGAAATCAGATGAAGTTTCTACCATAATTAAATTTTCAACAAAATACATATTCAACAAAATAAAATCTTTAAACAAGTTCTTGAGTTATCAACCCACACCCGTGTGGAAAAATTTCGTGGCGCTGTACTGTTTCTGTCCAGTCCGCCTTGAGTCGACACTGGCGCTCCACAGGCTGACTGTCCAGTGGCTAGACTGGGATGTAACGCTCGGATCGACTAGTTTCTAGACAGATCGGCTATTTTGATAAAAAATTAATTAATAATTAAATAATATAATTATTTTTTATGTCATAAAAGTCCAATATATAGATTTTGCAGTTAATTAAAAATATAAAAAAAGTTTTTGTACACAAAAAAGAGAAGAAATGAGTTTCCGCAAATCTCTTGTACATACGCCGGGTGTCGAACTTCTGATGCAACTTCCTATTATATTGTTGTAACTTTGTCCCATCGTCTTAACACCTCGGCCATCTAAAAGTTAAATTATTTTTCATTTTTGTCGGATATGAATTTCAACTCATTACATCCTAATATTTATTTGAATAAAACATGAACAATTTTTAAACATCAAAAATGCTTGATGTCTGAATAAACCATTGAAAAAAATAAAGTTTGTATGATTTTCTTGCGGTTAGGCTACGAAATAATGATTGTTTATTATTTCAACTAATTGATACGTTAGGCTTAATTATCATTTATGCAATCAATAAATAATTAAAATAAATTAAATGAATCATTAATAATAATATTTGATTTTCTGGAATATCATCAATATTATAAATAGCATTATACATATTATAATTATCATAAATTCAATATAAATTTATTATAACTTGACTATATAATTCAATTGAAAAAAAAAATTTTTTTAAACATTCTTAAAAAAAAATCCTTCTTAAGAATGCAGTTCTTGTATTAAGATATCGATCACCTTCAACCATTATTGTTTACTATCTTGAATATGTAATAGTGTACAATTAATTATTGCTTAAGCATTTGTGCAATTGTGTATTGTAATTTCCTAAGGACAATCTTTATATATTCAAATTCGTAACGAACTCCTAGATAGCGCCAAGACTGGGACTAGACAGCAGAAAGTTTTGAATCAAACACCTAGCAAAACTAGACAGCGCCAGTGTAGCGCCAGGCTAGTATTGCGTGAATAGACCGGCTTGAGAAAAACTGTACTGGCTTTAGCATGATTCAAGACTGCCACGAAATTTTTCCACACGGGCAAAGATGAATTTTCAAACGAAAAAGAGTAAACTTCAACCAAAAACAATTGCAATCTCAACAACAACAAAATGAATTTTTATCCCAAAAGGTCGAATTTTCAACAAAATAATTAGATTTTCAACAAAATAATCGAAATTTTAACCATATAGCTGAATTTTCAACCTACAGAGATAAATTATCAACCAAATTTGAACCAAAAAAATACACCTTTTCCATCAAGAAGACTAATTTTTTATCAAACAATTCGATTATCAGCCCATAAAAATTAATTTCTACAAAAAGTCCAATTTTCAACAAAATAGTTGAATTTTCAACCAAAAAGATGCAGCTTTTAAACTAAAATGATGAATTTTCAACTAGAAAAATATATAAATCTTTAACAAAGGTAAAACGAATTTTCAACAATTGAACATTTTTCAGAAAAGAAAGAAAAAAAGTGCATCCAAATTGTTGAATATTTAAATCAAAAAATGAGATTTCTGTAAAGCTGTTGAATTTTCATTCCAAAAATATGAATTTTCAACAACAACAAAATCAATTTTAAACCAAATAGTTGCATTTTTAACAAAAACAGAGGAAATTTCAACTAAAAATGATGAATTTTGAACTAAAATGATGAATCTTAAACTGAGAAAGTAAAATTTTCCGATAAAAAAGTTAATTTGCAACCACAATAAAATAAATTTTGAACCCAAGAGCATTAAGTTTCAATGAAAAAATAATTTTCTAACAAAGTGCTTAATTCTTCAAACAAGTAGTTCAATTTTCAACCAAGAAGATGAATTTCTAACAAAATGGTCGACTTTTGAAAAAAAAGTATTGAACTTCAAACAAAAAAAGTTGCATTTTAAACCAAATAATTGCATTTTTCAGAAGAAATTGGAATTTTCTACAGCAAAAAGAGATAAATTTTTAATCCAATTTGTCCAATGAATTTTTGCAACCAAATAATTAAATCTAACATAATAGCTGAATCTTTAGCCAAATACTTGAATTATCAAACAAATAGTTCAATTTTCAACCAAGAAAGATCAATTTGCAACCAAAAGTGGAAAAGTTAAATTTTCAGTGGAAAATGAATCTTAAAAAAAATTGCAATGAAATAGTTAAATTTTCAACCAAAATGACGAATTTCTGACTAAAAAAGATCAATTTTCAATCAGAAATGAAAAAGTTACGTTTTCAGTTTAAAAAAAAAATTATTTTCAAATAAAAAATGAAATAAGTTTTTCATAGAATATTTAAATTTTTATCTAAAGAGATGAACCTTCAACCAAAAAAATTAATTTATAACAACAAAAAAACAAATTATCAGCAGATATGAATTTTGATCTAAAATTATTAACATTCAACCGCTCCACCTTATTCAACTAAAATAATAAATTTCAACAAAAAAGTAAATTTTATACAAAAATAGTTGAATTTTTCAACACAAAAATACGAATTTTCATCAAAACATCATCTTTATAAACAGAATAAAATGATTTGAAGTTAAAATAAGAAAATTTTTAATTTTTTATCCTTGACAATTAATTAAAGTGCCTCTTATCGTTATTTACTAACTTTAGTCATTTTTTTTTAAAATCACTAACTCGGGAGGCTAATAACCCTAACATTTTGGAAATTTTCCCCAACATTTCGTAGGAAAATTCGAAAAAAATTGGAATTAACTTAAAAGTTAGGGAATTATTCCTAACAAACTGCAGGGAAAATTCCGTAAAAGTTAGGAAATTAAAATAAAGTTAAGGTTTTTTTTTTAACAAACTGTAGGTAAAATTCAGAAAAAGTTCGGGAATTCACCTCAAAGTTAGGGAATATTCCGTACCACACAGGAGAGGAAATTTCACAAAATTCGAAAAATTTTTACTAAAGATAATTTTCTTAATTAAAATATGAATATTATCAGAACTTTTCAAATCTATGAGGATGGCGGGGGAAATTACTTATATTTTCGGTCGTCCTTTTGCTACTAGAAGCGTCATTTCCATTTTATTCGTAGAAATTTTAAGAAGTATTCCGAAAATATAATTAAAATTTCCCATTTTTATA
Source organism: Andricus curvator (assembly GCA_932195095.1). NCBI lineage: Eukaryota > Metazoa > Arthropoda > Insecta > Hymenoptera > Cynipidae > Andricus > Andricus curvator. Next base: position 239,277 of record CAKNYM010053347.1, on the reverse strand, counting down.
TGCTTAATTCTCTAAAATTTCTGATGTATTACAGATTTTTTCGGGAATAATTCCGACTCATTCACAATTTTTTCCGAAAATTAGAGAAAATGATCTATTTTTCGGAAAAAGTATTTTCCGCAACAAAATATGGGAATATTCCATGTCGAAAAATAGGGAAAACTCCCGAAATTTTTCGCAGTGAACGGCCATCCTAACATAAGACAAAGTGAGTGATATACAGCTTTTGAACTCAATAAAAATATATTAGAACTCAAAATATCAGAAAGGTAAATATTAAAAATAAAAAAGAAAATTAGTTCAAAAATTAGATTATTTTTAGTGTTTGCTTGTGTGAATTTTTCCAATTTTTAAATTACATTTTCTAAATTCTATCCAGTTATCGGATTAGAAATGGCTTTTAAAAAAGAACTCGTCTGTTTAGGTCGCCATTCAGTATCGCTTTAGCCAATAGGAAAGAATTTACTGACTGGCCCTCCTCTATCATAGTCACTCGGAACCATTTCGGTGAGAACGGCCATGGCACAGCCGCAAGTACACCCAACGCCAAAAATTTTGGTTGTATCAGTAAAAAATTATTCTATTTAAATTTAAAATACATATAAAACTTGACAAACTAATAATTTTGTATCATTATTTTAATTTTTTAAATTAAGGAAAATAATTCTGAAGGAGTAGTTCCAAAATAAATGGTCAAAGCTGCCCAATTTCTTGAGACTTTACAATTATTTGAGTTTTTCAAAACTTTTTAATGTGAATATTAATTGAAAAAGCTAATTAATTATTTTTTCGGAATATTAATGCAAGTATAAACTTGTGAATTGTAAGAATTGTAAATGGTTTACAATTTTTTAAATCGGGAATTTCAGTTTGAAAGGCTTTTCAAAATCGTAATATAAAATTTTGAATGTTTGCAGCTTTCCCAAATTGTATTTTTCAAATTGGAAATGAAAAATATGATTTTATATCAATAACGATATTTTCGAAGTACTGGACCCTTTCATTTTGAAAAGTTCGAACCTGGTGCAATTTCAAATTTGAATCATTTAAAATTTTAACTAATTTCAATCAATGACTGATCTCTAGATATGAATCATTTATTTTTTTGGTGATAAATTTATTGATTTATCAGTAAAAATAACTTATTGAGATTGGTCAAAAGTTCAACTAATTCATATTAACAGAGTAAAAAAAATTAATAAAAATATTAATTTTCAACATAAAGTCAATTTTCAACCAAATAATGTACTTTCCTATAGAATTGTTGAATTTTCAAGCTGAAAATGGCTTTTCTACAAAACAGTTGAATTTTTAACCAAAAAGATGATTTTTCAAACAAGAATACTTTTGTGTAATTTTCAACTAGAAAATATAAGTTAAATAAGTTAGTTTCAACAAAAAATGGAATAATTACATCTTCAGTCTAGAACATTATTATTTAACCAAAAATTAATCGCATTCTCAACAAAATAGTTTAATTTTTAACCAAAAAGGTTGAATTTTCAACCAAAAATATAAATTTTCAACAATAAAGTCAAATTTCAACCATAATAGTGTAATTTCCTATGGAAATTAAACTCGAATTTTTAACCAAAAAGATGATTTTTTAAAACAAGAAGATAAATTTTCTTTTAAAAAATGCGAATTCTCAACAAAATACGTGAATTTTCAAACAAATAGTGTAATTTTCTACCGGAAATGGAATAGTTACATTTTCAGTTTGAAAAAATTTCAAAAACAATAGTTCAATATTCAACTAATGAGATGAATTTTCAGCTTAAATAATGAGTCTTTAACAAAACATGAATTTTCAACCAAAAAGATGATTTTTTAAACAAGAAGATTAATTTTGTTTGAAAAGATACGAATTCTTAACAAAATGCGTGAATGTTCAACCAAGCACATCAATTTTTAAACAAACAGTTTAATTTTCAACCAAATAGTGAACATTTTAATTGAAAAAGATCAATTTCCAACCAAATAGTGTAATTTTCTATCGAATTGTTATAAATTTTTAAGCTAATGAAGACTTTTCTACAAAACAGTTGAATTTTCAACTCAAAAATATGAATTTTCAACGAAAAAGAGAATTTTTTAACAAATATTAAAATTTTCAAATAAATAGTTTTATTTTCAACCAAATATTATAAATCTTTTACCAAAATAGTTCAATTTTTTACTAAAAAAGATAAATTTTCAACAGATTTTTCAAAAAATAGGTCGCAAAATGTATCAGGCGATCTATTCCAGATTTACCCTGATTATATTCGGAATTGAAAAGAATTAAAATGAAAATATTGCTTATTCAGGATCATTTTTTCATGGAAAAATTAAGTCTAATGAAGAAACACAAGAGGAGACATTCATTAATCTATAAAAAAGGAAACAACAAACGATTGCAATAACCCATTTTCAGTATTAAATTATAAGGTATTAATTTTCTTAATGTATATATAAATATATGCCAACGGCGATACCACGCTGGAAACACCAGTTCTCGTAAGATCACTGAAGTTAAGCATTTTTGGGCGCGGTTAGTACTTGGATGGGTGACCGTTCAGGAATACTGCGTGCTTTTGGCCCGTCGTGGGTGTGGTGGGCCCACATTGGTAGTAAATATCCACCTAGAAACACTACCCGAATCGGGTACTGAGGCAATGAACTTTCGAGTTCGAACTGCTAATCAATTTTTTTTTATATATAAATATATATCATAAATCCAAAATTCAAGACAAGGTCTCAAATTTTTCCTTTCTTTGAACGCTGTTTTATTATGAAGATTATATCATTTAAAAAGATTAAGAACAAAATTATGTTGGTCATCCGTTTAAAAAATATTTGAACGCATGACCAAAATAATTTTGTTCTTAATTTCTTTAACTGAGATAACCTTCATTATAAATATATATTCGGTTCAAAACATAAATATAATATAAATTTCAACCGTTTCAAATAAGCGCGCGAAAACAGCATGCGCGAGACCAATGCGCAGTAGCAAAAGATGCAATGGGCATAGGCCTCATTTGGCCCTACAAGCCCTATAGTTCATACCACAGGTCCTTCTCAGGTCCTAAATAGTGCTGGACATGGCAATAAGCAGGACCAGTGGGGCCATAGGAGGGCTTGAATTGTATGGAGAGTAGGCCTAAATTTTGAATCAAGTAACGACGAAGTCACTTTTTCTGTACCTTTGCATTTTGAAAATCAAATTACTTAAAATCTAAATAAAGAAAAGTAATTTGATAATTGGTAAAATAAAATGAAATTACCTATAGGTCATTCCATTTAAAAAATGGAATGGATGATCAAATTGAATGACCTATAGGTCATTCCATTTTCTTCTACAATTTATCAAGTT
>CAKNYM010053347.1:200994-235909 GCA_932195095.1 Andricus curvator | reverse complement strand
ATTTTCTGATTGAAAAAGAGTTGGAACCAACCTCACCCATCTTTTCCACAAAACCTTCTTCTTAACCTCTCTATCGATTAAGAATTTCCCTCATCAAACCGCCGATTGACCATAAACATAATAAATTAACAATAAACACGTCCAATAAATCGCTCATCTCTCTTTGCAACGAGGCACCTGTTTCGTCGATGAAGTTACGGTGCAGGGAGTGTATCATCGAGTTGAATTCTTCGTCGACTTTTGGCAGGAAATGTACACGGGAGGGGGTTATTCAGTCCCAGTTGGGTGAGGTCAGTGTCGACTGTTCGCGAAACGTTGGACCGGCGTACTCTCCGCTCTCCTCTGTGCGTGCACACAGCACACACAGCACACGCACGCGTGCGTGTATTTGCGTGCCTGTGTATGGTTTGTACGCCTATGTGCGTATAGTTGAAATTATTGTCGTGGATGTGCAGCCTGCCTGGCATCCATGGATGTGCGTGCACAGTGCACACTCTAAAGTGTGTAAAGTATGGTCCCGGTTTCTGATTGTGAGTGTGTTCACTGTTCACCAGAGGTGCATCGCCCTCTGCGTCAAGGCCAGCGAAAATACTTGCTCGCTCACTCGCTCAGTCACTCCACTAACCGCCGAAAGCCTTCATCCGCCTCTTTCCTCCTCATCGTACAAGTCTTCCAAGTCTTCCCCCCTCGCCCCACCAACTTCCCCTCTTGGTTCACTGTACCTCTTCTGGCAAGCTCGCGGGCCATCTGCGGCCATCTGCCATCTCTTTCTCTTCTTTCTTCTAACTTCTACCGATCCCAAAGAGGGACCAATTGAAATTAGCAGCTAGCCTTCAAAAATTCGATTTTCTTTACAATTTTTAGGATTTTCAGTTTCAATATTCAGGACCCTCCATAAAATAGTTTACCAATTTTGGGGTTTTTAAAAGTAAACGTTGCCATTGGCTAAACTTCGGTAATGAATCAAGAATAAATGAAAATATTTAAATATCGGATTTCACAGCACAACATTCTCTGAAAAAAGGGGAAATAGGGTGATTTTCACGAAAATAGGGGAATATTATAGAATACATTAGTGATATAAATTATTAAAATTTCAAGTCAAAATATATTACATTTTCAACAAAACAGTTGAATTCTCAACAAAGAAAGATTTCCTACCAAAAGAGATAAATTTTCATCCCAAAAAGACGAATTTTCAAAGAAAAAGAATTATTTTTAACCAAACACTTGCATTAACAATCAAATAGTTAAAATTTCATGCAAAAGAGACGAATTTTCAACAAAATCGTAAAACTTTTATCCAAATAGTTTTAAAGATGAACTCAGAAAAAAGATTCTTTGCTTAAAAGAAAATTTCTTTGAATCAAAGACGAATATTCATTGGCTCTCAGTCACAGAAATTTCTTTGGTTCAAAGAAATGGTTTTTTGTTCCAATACAAATTTTTCTTTGATTCAAAAGGATTTTCTTTCTTTTAAAGTTATTTTTGCCTGAATAAAAAAAATATGTTAAAGAAACGGTTTCTTTAACTTCAAACAAATATATTTATTTGTGTATGAATTTTCAACCAAGAAAGATGGCTTTTTTTTGCCAATAAAGATTAATTTTTAATCCAAAAGGAGAAATTTGAGAGAGAAATTACATTAACAAAATAGTTAAACTTTCAACAAAATAGTTGAGTTTTTAACCAAATAGCTGAAAGTTTGTACTAAAAAGGAGAACTTTCAACCCAGAAAGAATAATTTTCTACCAAAAGACGAATTTTCAACCAAATAGTTGAATTTTTTAACTAGAAAAGATAATTTTTCAACCAAAAATGAAACAGTCTTTTCAATTAAAACATTACTTTTAAGCAAAAAAAAAAAAACTAATTTTCAAACAAAAAAATTAATTTTCAACCAATAACGATGACTTTTTTATACCATAAAATATGAATTTTCAGTCCAAAGGAACAAATTTTCAACCAAAAAGTTGAAATTTTGACCCAATAGCTTAATTTTTAACCTGCGAAGGTGAATTTTCAACAAAGAAAATTAATTTTTCACAAAAGACAAATTTTTAACAAAATAGATGCATTTTCAATAAAAGATATGAATTTTTAACTAAAAATAATAAGATTTCTACCAAAAATAGAATAGTTAGATTGTCTTTGGATTTTCAATAAAAGATATGAATTTTCAACTAAAAATGATACGATTTCTGCCAAAAATAGAAAAGTTAAAGTGTCTATTTAAAAAAGTAATTTATAACAACAAATTTTCAACCAGTTTAATTTAATGAAAAAATACTGATTTAAAAAAAAAGTTGAATCATCAACCAAATAGATAAATTTTCAATAAAGAACATTAATTTTCTACCCAAAAAAAAATAAATTTTCAACAACAAAAATTTCATCTACTTAAATTCAACGAAATAATACAAATTTGTAACAAAATAGATGAATCCTTAACAAAATAGATAAAAAAAAAGATTAACTTTCTACCGAGAATAAAATAAATTTTCAACATGAAATTTAATTTTCAATGAAAAAAGAGGAATTTTCAACCAAAAAGTTGATCTTTCAACTAAAAAAAATCGGTTTTCAACAAACAATAAAGTCATTAAATTTAGAGTTTGAAAAATTAATTTTCAGCAAAAAAAAATAATAATTTTGGATCATTTGAATTCAACCAAACAGATGAATTTTCAAAAAACAAGAATAATTTATTATGCATAAAGACGAATTTTCAACAAAATGCATGAATCTTCTATCAAATAGTTGAATTTTCCACTTATAAAGATACGTCTTCAACCAAAAATGGAATATTTAAATTTTCAGATGAAAATGATTAATTTTTAAACCTTAAAAAACGGATTTTCAACAAAATAGTCAAATTTGCAACCAATGATGTGAGTCTTTTTAAAAATGAATTTTTAACAAAGTAGTTTAACTTTCAACCAAGTAGTTGAATTTTTAACAAAAATATAAATTTTTAAACAAAAAGAAGAATTTTCCACCAGCAAGATTAATGTTCTACCAGAAAAGAAGAATGATTGACAAAATTGTTGAATTTTAAAGCAAATTAAAAGAAGAATTAGTTACAAAAAGGTTAAATTTTCCACCCAAAAAAATATTTTTTCAACGAAGAAGTTAATTTGCTATCGAATAGTTAACTTTTCAAATCAATACTTTACTTTTCAACCAAATAGTTTTATTTTCTACAAAAATAGTTCAATTTTCAACCAAAAATATAAATTTTTATCAAAACAGTTCATTTTTAAACAAATACTCTAATTTTCTATCAAATTTTTAAATTTTCTTATTTTAATTTAGTTCGCATTTAGACAAAAATACGAGAAAAAGATGATGTCTGCAGGGCCATCTTTCGCAAACTTTGTTAAAATTTATAATCAGAAGACATACTAAACGTTATTTAATTTGTAAAGTTACTTTCACTGCCCCCTTCCCTCTACTCCCCATGTTATCAACAGCAATATTTGGCATGCCCCCCCCCCTCAAAAATGGTTGAATTGGTGAAACTTTCAAATACAGTTAAGTAAAATGAATTCTACTGACAAAAATTTAAAAATAAATTTTCCTTCGGTACCAGGACTCGAACCTGATAACTATTTGTCCCCCCCTTACAGTCACCCTCAAACAACCGTTCATTTTACTCAACTTTTGGTATTCTTTCAAACGTAATAGGAGACTTTTAAATTTGTTATTCAATACACGAAAAATAGTTTTAAACTCTACCAAAATAATGCTAAACTTTCCCCAAATACCTGTATACCCCAGCCTTACGCAAATTTTTCGAAAAATCACATTTTCAACCAAAAGAGGTTAATTCTGATCCAAAACCATTACAGTAGACTCTTCAATTGAAAAGAATAAATTTTCATTCAAAGATTGTTGTATTTTCATATTGAGTTCTGATTCAGTTTGAATATGAGTAAGAAAATGAGAAAAATAGGAAGATTCTTGAAAATAGGGGAAAAAAGAGAATTTCTTTAAAAAATGGGTAAAGAGGGGAATAGGGGAAAGATGCCATCTGCGCTTCTCTCTTCTTCTTTTCTTCCTTCTCCTGATCTCGCATCTTACGGGTATGCCAGAAGATGGCGGGGAGAGAACAGGTCGAAAAGATAAAAGGGTGGGGGTAAGGCCCAGAAGAAGAGAAGGGGAAGATGAAACCAGTGCCCCAGGATCCATGGGACTATGGCGACTTGCGATTTCGGCCCGCGGGAATGTCGAGGACGGAGGGATAGGTCGGGGCTTGGTTTATGGGAGCCTATAGAGTACAGAATACAGACTACAGAGGACCGAGAAAAATAAAAAGAAGGGGATTCTTGCTTCTCGTTTTTGTTGTTATTGCCGGTTTGCCGGCCTCCTCTATATGCCGAAGGGTTCGTCGTACCGAGTCGCGAGAGACGATGCTACGCCCGGATAAGCTTCGGGTTTTAAGATCGAGCCGCGAATAAAGTCGTACGAATAGACGAGATTAGGGTGGTATTGCCTCATTCCAGATGAACCAGTAATCTGATACTGGATTCAATGAAAAGAAAGCATCTTTTTTATTTCATGGAATATGGTAAAATTAAAAATGGGGTTTTTAGAAAATGCTAGTTCATCATATTTTGAAACCGAAATTGGATCAAAATATTCTGCGACTTTTTTGATAGATTTCGGCAGGGCCGGCGCAGCCCATATTTTGCATGTCTGGAGTTTAGAGTTTGTAAAGGGGGTGGGAGTGTGTGTGTGTGGGGGGGGGGGTATTTTTGTTTAGCTTTTGTTTATTTTAAAGAGATGGTTCTTCTTCGTACATCATTCCTGCAGATAAATGCGTTTATAATTTTATTTAAATCTAATTTATCCAACAAATCTTGGTGAATATGTAATATCGTCAGATTATTTAGCCGCTTTTGCCCGATTGTGGATCTTAAATACGCTTTGACCACCACCTGCACAAAAAAGGCAATTGCGATTTGTTAATTGTAAATTAATTATCTGAAAATCATTATCAAAAGAAAATATAAGGCTAACGAAACTGAAAAATTGTTAACAAATGATTAATATCATAATAAATAAGAAATTGGAAAAATGTTATAAAATATAGCTTGCTACAAAATATGCCTCAAAGTTTATTGACTTTTTGCGCCATTTTTGAAATATTGATGAAAATATAACAAAAGATCATGACAAATCTCAATTGTTAGAAAATTTCGAAAACGATGCAAAATTACGAAAAAGCAATGGTTTTTTATAGAATTTTTGTAGAGACATGTTCACGATTGGCTTGCCAATTAAATATGTTTTTGTACGTGGAAAATAAGGAGACACCTATTTTTTTCAATTGCCATAGCGAAATTTATACATTCTTTATGGAAATTTAACAATTTTAAGGATCAAATGAGTCTTTTGCCATTTTTAGTTTAAGAACGGTGCCATTTTTGCAATTTATGAGGTATCAAGGTTTTTCTTTTTTGTCAGAAATTTTAAGAATGATAGGTACTAATATAGTCAACGTACCATACATTTTCTGTTTGGTAATTTTTTGTTTTTCGAAAGAAATTTTTGTTTAAATCCTTGCTTCTTTTGCAATTTTTGAGATTTTACTTGTTTTAGTTTGTCCAGTTTTTTTACTTTTTTGAAACCGATAAAAAAATGAAAAAAAGGGTAAAGCTGTTTGGATTTTTTTTATTTACAACACGACATTTTGTCAAATTATGTAGCTACATTTTTTTCGTTGAAACTTTCAGGAGTGATAGGTAATTAATATACGAGGCGGACTAAGTCTTAGTTTTTTCGCGAAAGAACGAAGGAAAAGTAACCAGCTTTGCCGTTTTTGACGCATTGTATCGGTATGTCCAATAAAATAACATTTTACTGATTTGAAGTAAAAAATAGCAGTAAAATATAATAAATGCGAGAACAGTAAAAAAATAGAATTTTGTTTCTCCCGAATTATTAGTTAAAAATTTCCACCAAAAAAAACGGTAACTGATTTGAGAAATTTTCGTGTTTTAATTTTTTTTTTAATCAAAGCAGCTTTATCATTTTGTATTCTTTCTTAATTTGTCTCTTCGGCTTCGTAAGAGTGAAAAAAAACTTGACAAACTGAAACAAAAAACAACTTAAAATCTGAAAAATTGCAAAAAGGTAAGGTTTCGAAAATCAAATAAATGAAAAATTTACTTTTGAAAAATACAAAATCCAGCTGATTTATTCTGGAATTAACTAAATATACGAACCAATATATTATTCTAAAACTCATTAAACTTACGATTTTCGGTATCGCAGTGAGTTCCCTTCTTCTTTTGAGAAGTGTTTAAAATTTTATTCTTATTTTCTATTTTACAATTATTATTCTCGCTAACATTGAAAGAGTTCGCTATTAGCAGTATTGCTATTATCTTCTTCTATCCATGGAAGAGAATTGGAAGAAATTATACCTGCAAATTTGAAATGTTGAAATATACAATCGAAATGTTTCTCGTCAGAAATCGCCAAAATTCCTGATTTTTCTGACTATTCCTAACTTTTCTTTAGTAGGATTTTGAGTAGAATAAAAAAGAACTAGTATTATGGAACTCTCCGTGAAAATAACGGGTCAAGTATAGAGCTAGGGGGCTAGTATTACGAAATTTTCCGTAGCGTTAGTTCTGATCGAGCTGGAGTCTTACGGCAAATTTCGTAACGGTAGACAGTTCAATAATAATTAAGACATTGTCAAAAAAGATATTTGAAAATATAAAAAAAATCAAAAATGAAAATAGGAGCATCTTTTTTAGTAAAATATTTTAGATGTTTTTTTTTCTTTTTATAAGTTGTGCAAGTTTAAAAACATTGAAGAGATGGGGGTTTGACATTTCTCAATCCGGTGTGGAATATGTAAATAAATCGATAACTATTTTTTTTCAATTTTCAAGAAACTGATTATTGTAGAAAACAATATATTATAAAACTTCGAACCTACGGTTTTCTGCATCACAGTCTATTTCTTTCTTCTCTTGACTGTTTACGTTTTCACTCCTATTTTTGAAATCACAATTTTTATTCTCACTAACATTGCAAAAGCTAAAGTTCTTATATTTTTTACGCAGAAAAAAATGGTCTGAAAGCTGCGTTCTTTTTATCACTTTTCCGCCTTCAACTTCTTCTCTTTTGCTAACATTCGTGTCTGACAATTCTTTTACGTTTAAACTTTTGATTTTAAAAGAGTGTTCTCAGTTTTTTTATTTGATCAGCACATTGATCATCAGAATGATGCGATTAACTGACAATCAGTTATGTTTTACTAATTCAAATTTAGAGAGTTTGGTTGATTCAACAAAATATTTGATTGACCCAATCAAATATTTTGTTAAATCAACCAAACTCTCTAAATTTAAATTAGTAAAATATAACTGATTGTCAGTTAAATTCTACTAATTGCTGTAGCTCGAATTGAGTCACTGACAATTAGTAAAATTGTATTGATTGGATTAGTAAAACGAAAATTACTAATTGAATCAGTTATATGTATATACCTGCAGTAATATAACTGATTGATCAGTTATGGTTGTATTAAAGAAATCAGTTAATTTTAAGAGGTGATGTTTCCAAATATATTTGCGCACCATTTTTAAATGTGAAATTGTTTAAAGTTTAAAATTTGTTCACACATGTAATAATTTCTTATTCATTTATTAAAATGAAAATTTCAAAAGACACTTTAATATTATAAATGATATTGAAGTATAAAATAAAAGCTTAATTCAAAAATTAAGTGTACTGAATGAATTAGTAAAATTTCGACTAATTCAAATTTAAAGATAAATTTGTTTAATTTAATCCAATTTTCATGTATATCCACGAAAACAGTTTTTTTTGTTCAAGACATTTTTTTTTCTCAGTGCATTAATTTTCGTGAGTACTTGCACATTGAAATTTGAAAACTGAGCTTTCGAAAAAATATCCTACATTTTTTTCAACGAAAAATGAGTTAGCTTCTACGAAAAATTGAAGTACGTAAATCTAAAGAAATAAATTTTCTAAATTTTGGTTGATAGTTCATTCTTTTGGGTTTAAAAGTTTACTATTATATTTTTTGTTGAGATTTTATATTTTCAGGTTAAAAATGTAGTATCTGGTTGAAAAATGAATTATTTTGTTAAAAAATTCAACAATTTTGTCAGAAAGTACGTATTTTTTTTAAAATAAAAATTCGAAATCTGTGCTAACAATTCCTCTTCTTGTGTCGGAAATTCTACCACTTAGTTAAAAAGACAGTTTTTCGTTGAAAACTCATATATGCGGATTAAAAATTCAACTGTTTCGTAGGAAAAATGCCTTTTCAGCTTGAAATTTTAAAAATGTTGTTAAAATTTTTTTTTTCTCTCTCGACTGAAGAACCTTTGTTGGTTGAAAATTCAACTTATTATTGAAAATTCTCTTCTTTGGTTAAATTTTTTGTTGTTGTATAAGAATAATCATTTTAGATCATAAATTCATCTCTGGTTGAAAATTCAACTACTGGGTCAAAAGCTGATCTTTTTTATGAAAAATTAATTTTTTTGTCGAGAATTTGAGTATGTATTCCATTCTCTGTCAAAAAATTATCTCTTTTAGTTAAAAATTCAACTACTTTATTTAAAGTTGAACTCCTTTATTAAAAATGTATTTTTTTTTTTTGGTTGAAAATGTAATTATTTCGTTCAAAATATGCTTTTTCAGTTTAAAATTAATTTTGTTAACTGAAAATTTATCGTTTTTAGTGTTGAAAATTAATTTTTTCAAATAAAAATTAAACTATTCCATTAATGATTGACAATTGATGTATTTTCATAGAAAATTAATCTTCTTTATCAAAAATTCAACTTCTTGGTTAAAAGTTGAACTCCTTTGTAAAATATTTATTTATTATTTTTTTTTTGTCGAAAATTAAACACTGTTTTCTTGAAAATACGTCTTTTTTGGTTGAAAATTTTCAGTCAAAAAATCAACTGCTTGATTAAACGTTCAACTCCATTGTAAAAAAATAATTTTTTTTTTTGTTAAAATGTAAATATTTTTTGAAAAGTCATTTTTTTAAATGAATCTTTTTAAATGAAAACATAACTGTTCCATTTTTGATTAAAAATTTCTCTCTTTTCGTTGAAAATTCAACTATTTGGTTGAAAATTAATATATTAACTGAAAATTTGACTATTCCAGTTTAAAATTTATTTTATTCGAAAAAATTCATCTCTTTAATTAAAAATTATACTATTTTGTTGAAAAATCGTTTTCCTTTAGTTGAAAATTAATTCGTAAACTGAAAATTTATCTATTTTATTTTTTGTTGAAAATTCATGTATTTTCTTGTAAATTTTACGGCTTCTAAAACATTTTCTCTTGGTCCTAGGTAATCTAATGATATATTTTTAAAAAGAAAAAATCAATTTCCAGAGTCATAGAGATTTATAGGCCAATATAATAAAATTTGAATTTTTTGCCCACCCTGAAATTCGAAATTTTCTAAAAAATTCCTTGTTCCTTGTCAGTAAAAATTTAACACAGTTGTGTAAAAATTAATTTTTGATTCACAAAAGTGGGTCATTCTGATCTGAAGTTAATAATCAGAATGATATGATATGTATATGAATACATAATTAGATATGATATGTATGTAGTCATTGACTTACCACTTTATACTTCTGCATCGTACAGAATCCTATTACTGCTTTTTTTGAAACAAACAAAATAAAAATTTCATTGAAATTGTTTTTGTATATTTGTAAAATATAATAGTAGAAATTGCAATCATTAAAGTAATTTTCAACCAAAAATTGTTGGATTTTGTTAACAAACGATGAATTCGCAACAAAAAATATTATAGTTAATATTTTAAATCAAAAACAGTTCACATTTCCACCACAAATATTTTAATTGGAAATGAAAAATAGTTGAATTTATCCAAAAAGATGAATTTTTTACTAAAAAACTTTTATTTTCAAAGTTCAGCTTCGAGTTAAGTAGTTGAATTTTTAATAAAAGAAATATGAATTCTTAACAGAAAATATGTAATACATAGTCGATACTTCAGCCCAAAAATATTTCTATTTTAAATAAAAACAGACGAATTCAACCAAAAAGATGAATTTTGAATCAAGAAGATTTTCCAACAATAAAGACAAATTGATCTAATCAGTAACGTTCACTGACCAAATCAGTAATTTTGAATGATCTTAATAAAGTAATTTGGAATGAAGTTATCAGTACCTTTCAATAATTAAATCAGTGATATTGATTGATCTAATCCGAAACTTTCAATTCGTTAATCAGTCATTTATGGCTAATATAAATCGTTTACTAAAATATAGGAATTTAATTAAGAATTTTAATTATTAGAAATAATTTTACTGTTTCATTATAGCGATCAAATCAGTTACTTTCATTGACTGAAAATCAGTCACGTCGATTGTCTGATTCATATAGTCAGCAATATTGACTGATTCATCAGTAAAAACGACTGTTTTGTCAGTAGAAATCACTTAGCTTTCAGTCAAAGCATGCGTGATTAATTTAATCAGTCAAATTTTGACTTATTTAAATTTAAAGTGTACTAACCTCTTCCCCCTCTCGTTAATAACTGTAGTTTTTGGCGTGACACCCTCCCCCATAACGTAGTGAGTAGGTAACGTAGTTTATGGACGGCCCCTTACTGGAATGACGTACACAACATATTCCACTAAACCCATGATTTTGACAAATGAGAATGCATCACATGATTCATAGTTCATAATTCCATGAAAAGTGTTTTTTTTTCTCAGCGAATTTTTCATCAGTTTCCCTTCTTTTAATCGACATGGCTAGAACTGCGTGCAAGCATGTAAATGCGTTAAGTACCGACCTATGTCAATGTACGCACCGACAGTAGTATATGTATATGTATATGTATATGGATATGTATGTGTATATGTATATTTGTATATATGTATATCTATATGCATATGTATATGTATATGCGTATATATGTATGTGCAGTAAAATAATAGGCATATGGCTACCTTCGAAAAAGGGGGACTTGAGCGAATGGGAACCTGCACGAAACGAGCAGCCCCAGTCCGTGGTACCGGTATGAATGAATAAATACGAGCATAAACAGGCAGTTTAAAATTAGCTGTTACGAAGCGAGCGAATTGCATTTAAGATGCTATCGTCTTAGAAACGGCAAAGAGGATGCTTAATTCCTTGTTCCCTAGGTTCCCTCCACCCTCCTCTATATCATCAGGAGCAACACTCTTCTGACATTATCGCCCGGAGACCGATTCGGGCTGCAGCTGCAATATCATGGTCAACGAGCTCTTGCTCTCCCTTTGAGCATCAATTTTATGCCCAACAAGTGGCAATTACATTTTCCAAAGAATTCATTCCAAAAGGTGGCTTTGCCACACTTAGGGTAATCGGTGCAATGGCTGGCCACCCCCTAATGACTGACCATCTAATTTAAATATGTTTTTATGAAAGACTACTCAGAAATAAAATTACTTATACATATTGCCGGATCAAGCGATAAACATTTTTGCAGAGTATCTGACTAGCTAGATTAGCACAGTGTCGTGCATTTAAATGCCAGAGTAAGTAAAACCAGTGATGTTTAACGAGTCCCCTTTTTGAAATTCATCCCAAACGGTAGCTTCGCGACAATTAGGGTAATCTGTACAATTCTCGGCCACCCCCCAATGATTAGCCACCTTATTCAAATATGTTTTTATGGAAGACTACTCACAAATAAAACTACTTATAAACATTTCAGGATGAAGCGATAAACAATTCCGCAGCGTATTTGACTATAGCTAAATTAGGGCAGTGTAGTGCATTTAAATGCCAAAGTAAGTAAAACCGATCGTGCTGAATGAGTCCGCATTTGGAAAATAATTTTTTTATAGTTCCGGTAGATTTAACTATAAACTTTTGCATTTTAATTGAATTTGGTAAATTAAGAGATACGATAGTATAGTATTCTAACCTTATAATTATGTCTGTATATCGATAAATAAGTGGCCACTCATGGCCATCCTGAATAAAGCAGAAATTATTCACACATTTTATAGACTATGTATATAACTTTGTGACACTTTATCTTATGAATAATGAGTGGAAACCATGTCAAAAACAGTTTTTGGCTCTGGCCAATCATTATCCAAGTTAGTAGCTAATCACTGTGTTTTCAAAATCAGTAATCTATAACCTAATGTGGTCAACGAGGTGGCCAATGACTGTATTTCACGACTTTTCGGTGGCCTATCATACAATTATTGGCCTATGCTAATATAAATTATTAAAAAATCTACTTCTAAATGGCTGATCTAGCTCAAAATCCAATCAGACCTAGATATATCAGTTGGAGCTACGATTCGTCCAAACTTCATGATCATAGCTCTTTTACTTTTCGGAATATGGTGAACAGAAGAAAGTAACACACACACACACACACACACACATGGAGATTTTCAAAAAAATGTATTTTCGAACTCCTGGGGTCGCATCATATCGAAATATGTCAAAAAATTATATTTGAAAATTTAAGGCGCTACAAACCTCTCCATATGAAGAAGAAATATTTAAAAAGTCTATATAAATATCTAATTACCAGTAGAAAGTAGTATTTCATGTATTATAAACAATTTGTATAATAAAAACCGCAAAAAAATCATAAGAAAAATAATATAAAATTATACAGTTATATAAAAAATAATATAATTAAAATAAAAAATAATTCATAAGAAATCTGTAACTCTTTTTTGGGTGAGCAACTTTTGTCTATTAACTTTTTCATAGCTCGTGTCGTTTGTCCAAAAATCAAATTTCTTTATTTTTATTTTTTACGAATAAAACAAAAACTACGCGTTTCATTAAAAAATGATTAATGATAAATTTATAGATCATTTTTGGGGTACAACTTTTGTTCATTAATTTTTCTCGTATCTTGCGTCGTTTTTCCAAAATTTTAATTTTGTTTATTTTCAATGTTATTTTTCACCAATCAAACAAAAACTACGCATCCTATTGAAAAATGATCAATAACAAATATGTACTTTTTTGGAGTGAATAACTTTTGTCCATTTATTTTTCCGTACTTGTGTCATTTGTCTAAAATTTTCATTGTTTTATTTTTAATATTGTTTTTTACGAATGAAACAAAAACTACGCGTCCCATCAAAAAGTGATTAATAACAAATTTGTAGATCCTTTTTGGTTGCACAATTTTTTTGGGTTCATCTTTTTTCTTATTTTGCATAGTTTGACCGCAAAATAGAATTTTTGATTTTTCATTATTTTTTGTGCGATCAAAATTTGAAATTTCGATTTTTCATGAAAATTCAAAAAGTTGTTATGATAATCTTGTAGAGCTTTCGAAAAGCAACGTTTTTCTCCTTCTGACTTTTTTCATATCGTGCGTTGTTTGGCCTAAAATTTTAATTTTTTTTTTTTTTAATTTTGAGAATGCTGTAAATCTGATAATTTTTTCTAGCGAAAAATGTCGTAGAGATCAATTGTTTAAATTTTTGAGTACTATAAATAGCCGTTCATAAAATTTATAAATCATGAAAAAAATAGTCTCAAAAATTTTCAAAATGCTTTAACTTTTTGTTTCTTCCTAGAGGAAGCTTTGTAATGGTAACATTTTCCAACAAATTTTAATTTATTTAATTACACCTTCCTCAATTTAAAAATGTCTAATAAAATGTTCTAAGCAATTGTACGGATGTGTGTGTGTGGATGTCACACTTTTTTGCGAACACGATAACTTGTAAACGGTTGCAGATAAATTGATGAAATTTGGAGGGCTTATTTCCCCCCCCCCCCCCAGTAATATCTTGAAACTGACGAAAGGATTTCTAAAAATATTTGTTGCAATTTTTTTTAGCACTTAATAATATTTTAAATATCGTTTTTTTCTAGCAAAACTTTGTTCATTAGCATAATTCAAAGTTGATGCAAGGATATAAAAGATTTCTTGGTTCGAAACGAATCGATTGACCTATAATATTAGTACATTTTATTAAAGAGTAGGGAAGTTATGGTAATTTATTCATTTTTAAAATCGATTTTTATACTAAAAATATTCTCATTGTCATAATTTAAAGTTGATGCGAGAATAGAAAAGTTGTGTTGATTCAAGACGAATCGATTAACCCATGGCATTGATATATTTTGTTGAAGAGTAAGAAAGCTATGGTAATGCATAATATTTGAAAACACGATTTTTTATAGGAAAACTGTTTTCACTAACATAATTCAAAATTGATGCAAGGATGAAAAAGATTCCTTGATTCGAGGCAAATCGATTGATCTATAATATTAATACACTTTATTGAAGATTAAGGAAGTTATGCTCATTTATAATATTTGGATCATATGTTTCTAACAGGAAAACTTTTTTCATCGACATAATTCAAAGTTGATGCAAGAATATAAAAGATTCCTTCGTTCGAGACGAATCGATTGACCTACAATATTAATACATTTTATTGAATATTAGGGAAGTTATGGTAATTTATATATATATATATATATATATATATATTTGACATCGATTTTTTTATAGTAAACATTTTCTCAGTCTCATCATTTAAAGTTGATGCGAGAATAGAAAAGTTGTATTGATTCAAGCAAATCGATTGACCTATATTATTGATACATTTCATTGAAGAGTAAGGAAGCTATAGTAATGCATAATATTTGAAAACACGGTTTTTTATAGTAAAACTTTTTTCTTCAACATAATTTAAATTTGATGAAAGAATAACAAAAATTCCTTGGTTCGAGGCGATCGATTGACCTCTAATATTAATACATTTTATCAGAGAGTAAGGAAGTTATGGTCATTTATAATATTTGAAACATGTGTTTCAAACAGAAAAACTTTTTTGTCCGACCCCTCTTGAAAACGCACCATTGCATGCACGTGAGGCAGGCGTAATGTGGCCGCTTCCAGCCCAGTGACTTTCGCATATGCGTACTCTGCCGCCGGGCCAACATGAAACTTTACGCCCGCTACATAACACTTTACGTCCGCTAAATAACACTTTACGACCGCTACATAAAACTTTACGCCCGCTACACATAATTATCTTTATCTTTTAAAAAATTGTATCGCTGGACCCCACAGTCTTCCTTCTGCAAAGGACGCTATTTTATAATTATAATCTAAAATTGTCAAGTACACCAAATATCCTCTATCTCCTTAACATGCTTGTTTTCAAGAAGGGTAGGACAAAAAGTATGGTGTGTATCAAGGGCGTAGGCTATATTGCCTTCTTTACGCCCTTGATACACAATATACTATTTTCATCGATATAATTCAAAGTTGACGCATGAATAGAAAAGACTTTTTTATCATAAATTTTCAAATCGAATAATTCTGAAAATGTTTGTAAAGGCATCATAAAGCTGAGAAAGGGATAGGGTATGACAGAACGTTTTCCTTCCCTTTTCCAGCTCGAAAAATTATAATTTCGAATACAAAATTTGATTTGTCTGATTTGTCTTTGTATTTGCAAAAATTTCTGTATTATTTTGTAATTTTGTATTTATCGTAAATTTCTATGTTTAAATTGATCAAAATGAAGACTTTGAAGAGAATTTTTTTTCATTATTCAAACAAATCACTAATGCTTCCTCTATGAGGAGGCAAATACATTTGCTAACGGGAAGCAAAGTGCTCGTGAAATGAGCACCATATAATTATAAATACAAACAAAGTGGAAACACTCGAGATCGAATTCACAGCTAGTTTGATTTTTATCCAAAATAGCTGGCTAAAGAACTCTTTTTTTCTTTTTACACGTTTAAAAATTGTGCCAGACGACAACAACGACAACGACGACAGACAGACAGACACCGACGTAAAAACTATTTTTTCTGACTCGAAATTTGATGGATTTCGCGAAAGTAATTTTTCGCATAATACCAATACCTTCTCATTCAGATGAGAATGTAAAAAAAAATCCGTGGGAAAATGGAAGATTACTGTGCATTTCAATTGGAGTTGAATCATTTGTTCGATACCACCGAAACATGTGTATCTGGCGTGGCAGTGATAAAAAGATAAAAAGACAGGATTAACTTTCATTGCCATTGGAGGCCTCTCGCTCAACTCAGCTTCCCATGATCGTATCTGCGGCACTGAAAGCGACTGTAATGATCGAGCAAAGTGCGCCGAGTATAATATCGCGTGTATTAAAAACAGGAGCATTAATAAATACGGCAACAAAAGTTATGCAGATCGCGGCAGGAATTATGCGGACGATAGGTAATCGGTATAATGTGTATTCGTAGTGTGCGCTGACTGTGTATCGCTCATTAGAATCTGAACATTGTATAATCGCGCCCAGTTGCAGTAACATTGCATTACTGCGCTGCGGCAGGTGTTAGCCACCTTCTTAACAGATCCTACACAATTGATACCACCCATTTTCGTAACCGATTATTTCATATTTCCTTTCGCGAAAATTAAATCACTTTCTAAATAAAAAAAGAGTTGTTTGATTTTCATCAGAATTATGTAAGATACGCAATTTATCAAACGAATTATCAAAAGTAGCCCAAGTAGAAAAAGTATGTCAGAGTCCGGCAGGGGGTCCCTTATTTTTAGTCGAATATGACCAACAAAAAGGAGACTTATGTGTTTCAATTTTTTTTTTAAGGGGCGTCCGTAAACAACATTATCAATTTAAAGCTTTTTGTCCCCCCCCCCCCCCCGATCACAAGTTTATTCTGCGTTTTTCAAGTCGAAATATATTGCATTTTCAATGATATGATTGACTTTTCAACTAAAAAAGATTTTCTACCAAAAGAGATAAATTTTCAACCAAGAATGACAACTTTTATAGCGTGGAAGACGAATTTTCAATTCAAAAGGATCAATTTGGAACAAATATTTGAATTTTCGACCACGAAAAATGGCTCTAATAAAATAATTGAATGTTTAACAAAATAATTAAATTTTTAACAAAATGGTTGATTTTTTAACCAAATAGTTGAATTTTCAACCTACAAAGATGCGTTTTCAACTAAATGGTCAAATTTTCAAACAAAAAGATTAAAATTCAACAAGAAACAGTTGCACTTTTAATCAAGTAGTTATATTTGTTGTAAGTATAACATAAGTTGTAAGTATGCATTTTGTAAAAGATAGACGAATTTTTAACCCGAAATGTAGAATTTTCTATCCAAAAGAACGAGTTTTCAAATAAAATAGTTTAATTTTCGACCAAAAAGATGACATTAACAAAATAGTTGAATTTTCAACAAAATAATTGAACTTTCAAGAAAATAGCTCAATTTTTAACCTTCAAACATGTAATCTCAACCAGTTGGATTCAACGAAAGAAGACGAATTTTTAATAAAAGAGTTAAATTTTCAACCAGAGATGAATCATTTAAAAATTGAATTTTTAACAAAGTAGTTTAGCTTTTAACCAGTTCGTTGAATTTTCAACTGAAAAGATAAATTTTCAACAAGCTACTTAAATTTTAAACCAAAGAGATGAATTTTGAACAAAAAAGATTTATTTTGTATCCAAAAAGACTAAATTTCAACAAAACACATGAATTTTCTAACAAATAGTTAAATTTTCAACCAAAAATAAAAACGGTTAAATTAACAGATCAAAAAATTAATTTTTAACAAAAGAAAAAAAGAATTTTCAACAAAATGGTTAATTTTTTAACCAAAGAGGTGAATCTTAAAAAAATGAATACAAAATATAATAGTTAAATATACAAATAAGTAGTTTAATTTTCAACCAAATAACTAAATTTTCAAACAAAAATATTAGTTTTAAACAAAAAAGTTAATTTTTGATCAAATAGTTTAATTGTCTAGAAAATTGTTGATTATTTTAGCCATAAAATCGAATTTTCTACAAAACGATTAAATTTTCAACCCAAAAATATGAATTTACAACCAAATAGATAAATTTTCAACTAAAATGATAAAACTTTAAAAAAAAAGATATTAATTTAAAAAAATTTAAATTCAACCAGAAAATTTAGTGTTGAACAAATTTTTAACAAAATAGTTGAATTTTCAACCAAATAGATAAATCTTCAACGAAAAAAATAAATTTTTGAAAAAGTAGTCCAATTTTCCACCAAGTAGTTAAATTTTGGACCAAAAATATATTTAACAAAATTCTTGAGGTTTCAAACAAAAAATCAACCAAGAAAGATAAATTTCCAACCGAAAACAAAAAATTTTCATCCAAAAATAATTTCTTTTCAACCAAAAAGATGATTTTCAACAAGCAAAACTGATTTTCGGAAAAATAGATGAATTTTCAACTAAAAAAGTTCTATTTTCAACCTACAATGGAATAGTTAAATTTTCAGTTAAGAAAATTGACTTTCATCAAAGAAGATTAATTTTCTACCAAAAAAGAC
The DNA here is from genome assembly GCA_932195095.1 of Andricus curvator. NCBI lineage: Eukaryota > Metazoa > Arthropoda > Insecta > Hymenoptera > Cynipidae > Andricus > Andricus curvator. The sequence continues at coordinate 217,516 of CAKNYM010053347.1, read as the reverse complement.
GAATTTTCAACAAAATACATGAATCTTCGACCAAAAAAATAATTAATTTTCAACCAAAATGTTGAATTTTTAACCATAAAGATATATTTTCAACCAAAAAGATAGTAACATTTAAAGTAAAAGAAATGAATTTTTAATTAAATAAACATGAATTTTCAAAGGATTGGTAAATTTTCGAGCAAAGAAATTAATTTCTAACTAAAGTTATGAATCTTCAACAACAACAAAATAAACTTTTAAAACGGAATTTAAACCTTGACCCGAATTGGTTAGTTTTAAACCAAAAAGATGAATTTTAAACCAAATAGTTAAATTTTCAAGTAAGAAAATTAACTTTCAACCGAGAAGATTAATTTTTTAACAAAAAAAAAACGACTTCTTAACAAAATAGTTGAATTTTCAATTTAAAAAAATAAATGTTCAGCAACAATAGAATAGTAAAATTCTCAGTTGAAAAAATAATTTTCAATAAAAAAAAAACAGATTTTAAAATAAATAGTTCGATTTTTAAACAAAAGAATTATATTTTCAACAAAGAAGATGAATTTTCTACTATTTTCTTAAAGTCGTCTTTTATGGTCGAAAACGCAACAGTTTTGTTGAAAATTTGTCCTTTTGTTTTGAAAAGTCATACTTTATGGTAGAAAAGTTTTTCATCCTTTCTGATTTGAAATTAAAAACTGGTTTTAGAAAAATTCAACTATTCTCTTAAGAATTCGTTTTTTTAGTTGAAGATTCATTATTTTATTCAAAAATCCAACTTTTTGTTCGCAAATTAAATTTTTGTTGAAAATTCATATTTTCGGGTTCAAAATTCCGCTGGTTTGTAGAAAATTAAACTATTCGGTTAAAAGTGAAACCATGATTTGAAAAATTTATCTATTCTTTTGAAAGTTCGTTTTTTGTGAATCATTTTTTTATCTAGAAATGCAGCTATTCGATTTTTCGTTGAAAACTTTTCTCTTATATGTTAAAAAATCATCTATTTGGGTAGAAAATTTATCTTCTTTTTCAAAAATTCAGCTATTTGTTCAAAAATTAAACTAATTTAAAAAAATGTAATTACTTAGTTTAAAATTCAACTATTTTATTGAATTCATTATTTATGGTGGAAAATTCAACTGTTTTGTTGAAATTTTCTCCTTTTGGATTGAAAATTGATCCTTTACGGTAGAAAAGACATTTTTCTTGGTGGAAAATTCATTTTGCTTTTTTTTTATTTGAAATTCAAAATTTTTTGGGTTGCAAATTTATCTTGCTTGATTGAAAATTCACTTCCTGGTTGAAAATTTAGCTATACGTTTAAAAAGTGAATTATTTTGTTGCTAATTTAATTATTAAGTTTGAAATTCAACTATTTTGTTAAAGTCCTCTTTTATTGTAAAAAATTCAACTGTTTTGTTGAAAAATCGTCTCTTGGATTGAAAATTCATTTTTCTTTCTTCTTGATTTAAAAGTAAAAACATGTTTGGTTAAAAATTCAACTATTTGGTTGAAAATTCATTTTCCTTGTTTAAAAATTAACTTTCTTGTTCAACATTCAGCTATTTGTTCAAAAATTGAACTATTGTGTACGAAACTTAATTATTTAGTTTAAAACTCAACTATTTTGTTGAAGACATCTTTTATGGTCGAAAATTTAACTGCTTTGTTGAAAATTTGTCTTTTTTGGATTGAAAATTCATTCTTCATGATAGAAAAGTCATCTTTCTTGGTTGAAAATTTATTTTTATTTTTTTTTTTTTTAAATTAAAAACTTATTTGGTAGAAAATTCATATTCCTTTCTTGAAAATTCACTTTCCTAATGAAAAATCAGGTATCTGCATAAAAATTCAAGTATTTTGTTAAAAAATTATTTATTTACTTTTATATTAAATTATTTTGTAAAGTAATCTTTTTTGGTCTTCATCTTTTTCGATCACTGTTTGTGGGGCTACTTTGATCAACCTGTAAATTAGAGTTGTTTCATTTTTTGAATATTTCATGTTTATTTTCATGTCAGAAAATCACAGAAATCATCAAATTTTTTGATTTTGAAATATATACAAATGTTAGGGAGGAGGGGAGGTCAAAATTTTTCAAAATTTACGTCACGTGATTTATGGATAGGTGATCCATTACATCAATTTTTAAATTTATTTCCATTGATTATTTGAATTATTTTTTGCTTCATTCTGATTGAATGTCGAATTTTTTATAATTTTGATCTGTTCAGTTTTAATATTTTTCACTTGTTAATCTGATATGTAATTTGAATAATTCTCCATGTAGTTGAAATTCATTTTGAACGTAATTTGTAATTTTTTCATTTCATTATACAATTAGTGAATATTTATTTGTTTCTCTTCAATTTTTTATATTTCGATTTGTTCATCTATTGTGTTATTTAAATGATTGTCAATTACATTGTAATTAATTTTCGATGTAGTTTGCTGCTTCAATTTGATTTGATTTTCAATTTTTTTTTGTCTATATATATATGTATATATCTATTGGTCGAAGTAGCCCCACTGGTGGGGCCACTTCGATCAAATGAGACGTTGGAGCAAATGTTAATATTATTCATAAAGACGGTATAATAAAAATCTCCATCAATTATGTATACTGCAGATGGATGTTTGCTCTTTTATTTCACTACAAATGAATAATAACATCTGTCCACTTTCTTTGAAAAAATCCTGTTTGAAAAAAGTGATATAAGTAGCCCCACTTTCCCCTAATTTTAATTTTCACATCATGTCTAAAATTATTCTCTAAACGAATATGAAGCAACGATGTGACTATTTTCTAAAGACCATCATAAATCGGTCAAAGATCATAACTTCAACTTTCTCTTAGACTCTCTCGGTGTTTTACAGTTGAATTTGCGATATTTATGCACATACATAATCGTATTTTTCGCAGGTACTAATTCAGTTAAGAAACGTCTAAAGATTATACTATACACAGAAATTCGTAATGCATCGTTCAACTTCATCTTGAATGGAAGAAGGCATATTTTATGAGCTTTACCGTCCGCCGCTGATACCGTCAGAGTTGGCTATAAAGAGGGAATATTTTCGAGCGAAGAAATTGAGGGTAAATTGAGGATAATTAGTGGCTACTTATAGCAGTTGTATTATAGCATAGAGATTGCAGTTAGGAGGCCGGAAAAGTACTTATATGTACGTGGGGTCCATCTGACTGGTCCATCTCACTGGCCAATGATGCCTTAACCTTAAGGCTTAAATTCCGAAAGCCCCTATGTAGCCTTCCACGGTCTAACGGTTCGTTGCGATCTCTTAACAAGGCAGTTACATGAGACTTACATTAGCCGCTTGGAAGATAGCGATATGTGTCGTGCATTCGAGGATAGGCGAAAAGATCAGCTTCATTCCTCTCGCTTCGGCCTGCCCTTTTGCTGGCGCAGGGTCCCCTTTTGAGCTTCTCGGGTCGTAAGCGGTTCAAGAGGCATTGGGGTTACCGAGTCTACCAACAACGGTAGATAAGACGATTTCATCTCTGGAATAGTCTTAAACGGCTTAAATCGACCTCCAGTATTTTAGCCGTGATCGTCAATAAAGTGAGATAGGTATGGAGAGATCAGGAAATAGTGCTCTCTTAAAATTAATCAGTGAAATCTCACTGGTTGAAACAGCCAGAAGTGTGTCACTGACAATCAGTGAGATTTCACTGGTTCACTCAATGGAATTCCGTCACTAGTGTAATCAGTATGGTTCACTGGTTACTCCAGTACCAGTACTCACCTGGTAGTACGCGTTGTCGTCTGTCAACTGGTTAGGTCCCGTGCAGAAGTCGCCATATATTTTCCCGATTACCGATCTGGCCCTGATCGGTTTAGTATCTTCGGGGCCAGATCGGGATAATTCCATGGCCCAGACCCGAGCCAGACCGGTTCAAGTATTGCAACGCCACCTAGTTCCGATTTAGGGAACTTGCCTTGCTGTCAAATGAAGTGTATTATTGTTGATAAAATTCATGTTTATTATCTGAGTTTAAGTGTATAATGCAATAAACAATATGCCAAAGCCTAGTACACCACAAGTTCAAAAGCATCGCGCGTTAGCTGCTTTAGACAATTTTCGTTATGTGAACGAGAGTAAGTCAATCGTTAAATCGTATTGATTGAATCGAAACCCAACCTCAAAATTGAAATTTATTTGGAAACTTATTATAAATTGTATATTTGTAAGATATTCTTAGTTTGCATTAAAGTTACACAAATAACAAATAAATTTAGAGTTGAATTTATTATTTTTGAAGAAAAATGGTCATAGTTAAGTCATTCTTATCTTGTAGTTTCAGTTTTATAGCAATAATTGAGATATTTTATATTAATTAAATAGTTACTTTGATGATTTCGAAAATTTGAAGCGTAGTAACATTTTATTCAATTCAAGATTCAAAATTTTAAGCTTATAATTTTAAAAAGATTTCAATGCTACATATTTTGAAGCGTTTTAATTGGAATTTTTCAAAAACTTGAAACTTCAATACTTTTCGAAAATACCCCTTTACAACTCAGAATTAAATTTCTTTCGAGAAATTCCCGGCTCCAATCCAGAATTTAAATTCTTTTCGAAATTTCCCGTTCTAGGCCAGATGCTGTTAATATTAAAAAATTCCCTGTTCCAATCCAGAATTTTAATTCTTTTCGAAAATTACCCGTTTCAACTAAGCATTAAGTTTCTTTTGAAAAGTGCCCTGTTCCAATGCAGACTTTTAAGTTTTTTTTCGAAAATTTCCAATTCCAGCTCAAAATTTATTAAAATTGGAATATTTCCTGTTCCAACTGAGAATTTGTTTAAATTTGAAAATTCCATTTTAACACAGAATTAGAATTCTTTTGAGAAATTCCCTGTTACAATCCAGAATTTTAATTCTTGTTGAAAATGTCCAATCCAATTATAGCTCAAAATTGGTTCAAATTTAAATACTCCCTGTTTCAACTCAGAATTTATTCAAATTTGAAAATTCCGTTTCAACTCAGAATTAGAATTCTTTTTAAAAATTCCCCGTTCTAGTCAGTGGTGTAGTCCTAAAAGAAAAAGTGGCATGGCGGTACTTTCCATAAGCAACGTTTCCAGTTTGAGGTAACCCAATAAGAAAATCCAACTATATTTTTAGGTAAAAGTACTTTTTTTCTATTGAAAAGGCTACTATTATATTTTTGATTCGAAATTTTTCTGGTTTGGTTAGAAAATCTGTTATTTGGATGACAATTTAATTATTTTGTTGAAAATGTAACTATATTTCAAAAAGTCATCTTTTTTATCAAAAATTCAACTACTTTGTTGAAAATTTATTTTTTAAGTGGAAGATTCATCTCTTTGGTTGAAAATTGAACTATTTTAATGAAAATTCGTTTCATGTTTGGTTGAAAATAAATTTTTTAAACTGACAATTAAACTTTTCAATTTTGGTTAAAACTTTATCTTTTACAGTTGAAAATTTAACTTTTTGGTTGAAAATACGCCTTTCTTGGTAAGAATTTAATCTTCTTGGCTGAAAATTGATCCTTTTTGGTTAAAAATGCATTTGTTTGGTTGAAATATCAACTATTACTATGCTTAGTTGAGAATTCATCTTTTTTGCTTGAAAAATCGATCATTCGACTTAAGTTTGAACAATTTTGTGAAAACATTAATTTTTTTATTAAGGATCCATAATTAGAGTTGGAATTTCAACTATTTGCTTTTAAATGAACTTTTTATGTTGAAAATTCTACTTTTTTGTAGAAAATTCGTCTTTTTGATTGAAAATTTAACAATTTTGTTGATAATTCGTTTTTTTTTGTTGAAAGCTTTTTTTTATCAGAGTTTTTATCTGAAAATTAAACTATTCCATTTTTGGTTGAAACTTTATCCTGTATATTGTACAAATTGAAAATTCAACTGTTTGTTAGAAAATTAATATATTTTGTTGAACACTCGTCTTTTTGTGTAGAAAATTAATCTTGTTTGTTGAAAATTCAACTTTTTGGTTGAAAATTTAATTATTTGGTAGAAAATTCATATATTTCGTTGAAAAGTCGTCTTTTTGGGTAGAAAATCATTCCTGCTTGCTGAAAGTTCAACTTTGTAATTGAGAATTTAACTATCTTGCTGAAAATTCATCTTTCTTTATTGAAAATCGTCTTTTTTGTTAAAAATGTACTTTTTTTTAGATATAAAAGACCGCTGTTTTTTAAAACATTCGTCTTTTCAGCTTGAAAACTTTACTTTTTTGTTAAAACTTCATCTTTCTTGGTTGAAAATGATTTTTTTTTAAATAAAAATTCAACGGTTTTCCAAAAAATGTGTCTGTCTTGAAAATTCAAATATTTGATTGAAATGTAATCTTTTTTGTGCGAAAATTTTCTCTATTTGATTGAGAATATATCTTTGTATGCTAAAAATTCAACTATTTGGTTAGAAATTCAACTATTTTGTTAAACTTCTAATTATTTTTGGAAAATTTAATTATTTTTTAAAGTTATCATTTTTGGACGAAAATTCAACTATGTTGTTAAAAATGTATCCTTTTAGGTCAAAAACTCATATTTTTTGTAGAAAAAACATCCTTCTTGGTTGAAAATTTATCTTTCTGGGTCGAAAAGAAACTTTTTTTAAAAATTCAACTGTCTTCGAAATCATTCGTCTTTTTTGTCTTGAAAATGTTATTATTTGGTTGAATATTTGACTATATTTTTGAAAACTCGTCGCTTTTACTGAGAAGTTAATCTATTTGGCTGTTAATGCCACTGTTTGGTTTAAAATTATTTTTTGTTGTTGAAAATTCATGTTTTTTTGTTGAAAATTCATATCTTTGGGTAGAAAACCTTTTTTGGTTGAAAAATCAACTATTTTCTTAAAAATGCAATATATTTCGGCTTGAACTCTTAGGAATTTCAAGTGTTTTGTATTGAATGCAATAATTTATCTGCATTAATTTTATTTAAAAGAATTTATAAACGTAAAATCCGTCTTTACCTACGGCTACGTTACTTTTAGGGGAGATCAAAATGTCAAAAATTGGTAACATAGTTTATGGATGGCCCATAACTGGCAAAATTTTCCGTTTGACAAGAAAGTGGCCTGGCGCCGCCAGGCCTTCGAAAAAAGTACCCTGGCGGCGCCAGGCCTCGACTACACCACTGGTTCTAGTCCAGAATTTAAATTCTTTTCGCGAATTACTCGTTTCCAATCAAAATTAGAATTGTTCGAAAAAAATCCCTCTTCCAATTCAGAATGTTAATTCTTCTCAAAAATTTCCAGTTTTAGCTCAGAATTTATATTCTTTTAAAAAATTCCTTGTTCTAGTCCAGAATTTTAATTCTCTTTGCGAATTACCCGTTTCGACTCAAAATTAGAATTATTTTCAAGAAATTCCCGCCAAGGACTGGGGCGGACATTGTAAATAACGAAGTCAAAAAGACTGAAAAATGTATTGAGTTTGTTTTTTCGTTAATATTTGGTACTTGAATAAAAAATATAGTTCACTTTATTAATTTTCCTTGTTATAAAATTATTATTATAAGCAAAATTATAAGAAATTATAAATTTCAAAAATGGCTCTTAACGGAAAATTGGTCGGGGCCAGGTCGGGCACCGATTGGGTGGCCATATCGGGCGCCAGATCTGGCTCCGATCGGGCCGTGTGTTTCATCAGCGATCGGGCCCAGGTCCGTTTTCCAGATCTGGGCCAGATTTGGCCTGGTCTGGGCCCGATCTGGGCCATAGCAAAATTTCTACACGGGGTATGACACTTATCAATCATTATTTTTGTGCTAACCATCCGTTTCATTTTCATTTAAGTTTATTATAAATCCTACAGTTCTAGGACAAACTACAGGATTACGTGTAAGCTTACATTAAATATTTAATATCACTTTTATGTAGCATTATAATTAATTCATCATAAGATTGGTATAGATGACGGCTTATCTAAAAGAAAATACGTTGCTCAATTACATAGAATGCATAACATATTCTCTTATGGCTTGAGTAAATGCATTAAAAGACATGGACTGTAAGTCTATACGTGAATCACTATTTGTATTACAGATCGCACACATTCGTTGAATTGGAGATCTAGATCCAGACCTATCCTATTATAAAAAGTACATGCATTTCGGCTAACTTCATGCGTAGTCCCTAAACCCTATTGGTCAATTCAGTTAGCCGTTGACATATAATGTGAGTCACAGCAAGTCACAGTAGAATCAGCCAATCAGCTGTCGAGAATCGGGAGCAAGATTCGATAAGTCGATAATGTAAAAAAGATTCGATAATTCAAGTACGCGCAAATGTCAAAACTCAACATTTCTGGATTAATTATTACAATGAATTAATAAAATAGTTGAAAATTAAGAATACAATAAAAAATAAGTCGAGTTAGTTATAATTCATTGTTAGCAACTCTAAACATAGGGGAAAGGAAAGAAAGTGTTTTCAAAATGCAAAACAAAATCAAAATTTTGAGGTATCTCGAAAACGGTGAGAGATACGCGAAAACTGACAAAATTTTCTGGGTTTCCTAAAGGGGGATGGTCCTCAGCCACCCCGACTTAAACCAGTAAACAAATGTTCCAAATTCGAAAAAAAAAAAAAGTTGAATTATCTCTAAAAGGGTCACACATGCGTGAAAACTAACAACATTTTCAGGGTTTCAAAGAGCGGAATTGCTTTCGACTTAAAACTTAAAATAACCCAACTCAAAGATTTTTTAAATAGAAAAAAAAAAAAAAATTTTGAGTTATCTTGAAAACGGCGAGAGAATCGCGAAAACTGACAACATTTTCAGCGTTTTCTAAGGGGTTCGATCCTCGGAAACCTCGAAGTAATCCAGTATACAGATTTTCAAAATTAGAAAAAACTAAAATTTTGAATTATCTCAACAACGGTCAGATGTACGTGAGAACTAAGTAAATTTTAAGGTTTTTGCGGAAGGGGTTTGTTTTAGACCAACTCGAACTAACCCAATAAAAAGATTTTTAAATACCAAAAAAAAATTAACATTTTGAGTTTTCTTTGAAAATGATGATAACAGTAAACAGATTATAAAATTTTTTTAAAATCTAAAATTTGAATCATCTTGAAATCGGTCAGAGATTTGTAAAAACTAATAATTACAAAGAACTCAAACTAACCCAATAAAAAGTTTTTAAAAATTCAACACAATAATCCAAATGAATTTTTCACAAAAAGTTGAGTTTTCAAACCAAAAATATGCATTTTTCATTAAAATGATTGAATTTTCGACCCAAAGAAAAACGAGAAGTGAATTTTCAACTTTAAAAAATCAATTTTCTAAGAAAAATAAAATAGTCACATTTTCAGTAAAAAAAATTCATCTTCAACAAAAAAACTAATTTTCAACAAAATAGTTGAATTTTTAACTAAAGAAACTTAGTTTCAACTAAGATAATGAAGCTTTAACCAACAAAATGAATCTTCAACCCAAAATGTGAATTTTCTACCAAAAAAAGATACATTTTCAACCAAATAAATGAATTTTCAACCAATCATATGAATTTTCAACCAAGAAGATTAAATGTCTATAAAAAAATATAAATTTTCGACGAAAAATATAATAGTTAGATTTTCAGTTAAAAAATTAATTTTTAATTTCAAAAAACAAATTTTCAATCACAGAAATGGATTTTCAAACAAAAATATTAATTTTTTAAAAATACATGAATTTTGAAACAAATTTTTAATTTGTAAAGGAACTTTCAACCAAAAAGGTTTATTAGTCCAGAATATTAATCTTCTTGGTGACTAATTCACCATTTTGGTCAAATGTTCATTTATTTTGTTAAAAACTATAGAAAAAATTTAACAAAATAGATGAATTTTCAACAAAATAGTTAAATTTTCTACCAAACAAATGAAGTTTTGACAAAAAAAGGGAATAGTTAAATTTTCAGTAAAAAATCTAATGTTCAGACAAAAAATTAATTGTCAACCAAAAAGATTAATTTTCTACCAAAAAAAAATAAATTTTTTACAAAATAAATGAATTTTCCACAAAAAAAGTGAATTAGCCATCAAGAAGATTAAGATATTCTACCATAAAAGACAACGTTTCAAAAAAATACAGAAATTTTCAACCAAATAGCTGAATTTCCAATATAAATGTTAAATAAAACATGTAATAGTTCAATTTTCAATTGAAAAAGTTAATTTACAACAAAAATTTCAAAAAAATAGTTGATTTTTGAATTAAGAAGTTATCAAATTAAGATATATTGGGACAAAAATCGTGGAACCAATGAAAAATTGACAGAATGATTTGAGTAAGAACTTATTTAAATACCTAGTAAATTCCACATTTTTCTGTTTTTCTAAAATGTATTCATATTGAAAAATAATAATTTTTAATAGAACTAGCAAAGATTAACCGGTTGTGGTGAGTTTTGGTTTTCAAAATTATTATTTAAATGTAAATAGTGGGCATAATATAAGGTACTGCAAACGGAATCTGACTCAAAAGAAATGGGCTATCAATGTAGCTTTTCAAGATTTTGAAAAGAAAAATGATCATGCTAACAGTTCTTCGATTTTCTAATGCCCATTCGTTGAAACTATCACATAATTGCTGGTAGTCTGAGCCCGGAAGTAAGAACTGGCCAACAGTTTTCCAATTCAAAAACTTTAAAAACCTCTTCTGACACACCATCATTCCAAACTCTAGCCTGGATCTCACCAATGAGTAATACAACATTTTGAAAGTACTTGGCCTGTTTAACCTTTTACACGCTCGAAATAAAAATCCCAGAGATCGATTAGCCTCTCTAACCATATTATCAATTTGCGTATTAAATTTCAAGGTACAATGTAGATAGATACCCAGATCTTTAGTTTGTGAAGCTCGCTTAAGAAGCTCTTCACCGATTTTGGAATGATATTCAATTAGGTCAGTTTTGCGCGAAAAGGTTATGACCTTGAATTTATCAGGATTTACATCAAGCGAGTATCCTGCACAAAAAGCAACAAATTTGTCAATATCCAATTGCAAGTCCAGACAGTCTTCTATACAGTTGATAGCTTTGAACATTTTTGCGTCATTGGTATACAACAACAAATGGTTCTTTATTGAGATGCCAACATCATTCATATAGAGTACAAATAAAAGTGGACCTAGATTTGAAGTTCGAACAAATGAGAACGAAGAGTGCCCATTATATTGCACAATCATTTTCCGGTCAATGAGATACGAGATACGAATCATGAAAACTTTATCCGGTATTCCCAGCTTATTTAAATCAATTATGATTTCACTGTGACTAATGCAATCAAAGGCCTTAGAAATGTCCGTGAAAACTACATCCACCTGTCTATTGCATATTAAAGAGGATTCAATTATTTGTAATAATGTCACCAGATTAGCTATAGTTGATCTTTTGGGAAGAAATCCATGTTGAGAAGAAGAAAGAACATGGCTCAAATAAGACCAGATGATCTCACTCAAGAACATTTCCAGTATCTTGAAGAAATTGCACAACAACGCAACTGGAAGGTAATTCATAATTTGGTATTTGTCTCCCTTTTTAAATACTGGGCAAAGTTTTGTGTATTTCCACCTATCCGGAAACCTTCCTATTGTGAATGACAAGTTAAATATAATACTTAATGGCACTGAAAGCTCTTTAGCACAAGTTTTAATCAGGGAAGCTGGGATGTTGTCAAGGCCAGAGGAGAGTTTGTTCTTTAACTTACCTATTGCTGACCTTGTAGTTCAAATATGTCAACCCCATCCCTTAGGTACGAGTGAGAACATGTAATGATACCTCTAAGCAGCTCAGAAGAAGGCTTATAAACACTGTTAAAAAAATCTGATCGAAATTTAATATACATGTGAGTAAAGTCATTTGCACATACCGTACATTAATTTTAATATACCATCATGTTGTAAAATTAATATACATGTATATTAAAGTCGGTAAAACAGAATGCGTGAAAACAACAAGTCCTTTGATACCTTCAGATCTTGTCAAATTTAAAAAAAATAAAGCATTAACCTTACATTCGTCGACTAAATTCTTACTTACAATTAAACTGCAACGTACGGGTGGAATTATTCCTAAAATTCGCTGCGAATGTTAGAATTTTAACGTGAGTACAGGTGCTTGGAGGTTAGGTTTCTTAATTATTTGTTTAATTGAACTTGTCTCTGAAAAACCAGTGTAGTTTACATTCATCTAGGAGAAAATATTCTTTTTGATCATTTATAATTGAAAATTGCTGCCAGAATTGTTTTTAATTTTTGTAAAGTGCAAATATCGGACTTTTCTGATAAATGATCAATATGCGGTATATGAAATTTAAAAACATAGTCTCTTAATGGCGATTCAGTATACCTAGGTATTGGATTTAATATACAAATGTATATTAAATGTATATTAAAATTGCAAACATTTTTAACAGTGAACTCTCGAAAATAAGTCAGCGAATTAATTGAAAATATCTTTTGGACATGAGATTTCATTGCCACCAGCATGCATAATACCAGGAATTCTGGAAACTCTATTGAAATTATTAACATGTGTCCATAATGGAGATGGTGACCTCTCAATATCCAACTCTATCCTGTTTAAATACTCATTGTACTTCTGTTTCATTTTACATTTCAATTGTTTTCGAAGAGTCAGAAATACTTCATTATGATATTCATTTCCGTATTTATTATAATTAACTCTGGCTTTTTCTTTACGTTGTAGATTTGTTATAATCTCTGACGTGTACAAGGGGGAATATTTCTTTTTCTTAGAATTAAAAGAATATGTACCAATTTCATCATCCAGTATTTCATATACTTTGTTGTAAAATACGTCAAGTACTAAATTAATATCCTCACTTTGGCTAAGAAATGACCAGTCCTTATATTTTAAACTCATATTTTGAAAACTGCACTTCACTCTTATAACAATACTAATTTGAAAAAATACATGAATTTTCAACGAAATATTTGTATTTTCAACTAATAAAGATGAATTTTCTACAAAATAGTTCAAATTTCTGTTAAGAAATAAATATTCTACCAAAAGAAAAGGTTTTCCAACATAATAGTTACATTTTCAACCAAGGAGATGAATTTTAAACCTAAACGATAAATCTTTATTAATTTTTAACCGAAAAACCACGATTTTTCAACAAAATAATAAAATTTCAACCGAAGAGATAAATTTTCAACTAAACAGTTGATTTTTCAACAAAAATAATAACTTTCTAATAGATTTGTTGAATTTTCCACAAAGTAGTTTAATTTTTCACCAAATGATTGAATAACCAAGAAGATTAATTTTCTACCGAAAAAGACAAATTTTGAACAAACACATGAATTTTCATCTGAAATAAAATAAATTTGTAATCAAACATATAATAGTTGAATTTTCAACCTAGAATATTCATTTTCTACCGAAAAATACTAATTTTTAACAAAATACATGAATTTCTAACGAAGTAGTGGCATTTTCAACTAAAAAAGATAAATTTTCAACAGAAAGTTAATGTTTGGCCAAAATAGTTAAATTTTCCATCTAAAAGGACGAAGTTTTAACAAACCAGTCGAATTTTCAACTAAAATAATGCATCTCCAACCCAAAAAATGAACTTTTAACAAAGTAATTCAACTTTCAAACAAATAGTTCAATTTTCAACAATAAAATTAATTTTCAACCAAGAAGAATAATTTTCTACCAAAATACACAATTTTTTAAAGAAAATACTTGCATTTTTAACTCAATAGTTAAATTTTCAACTAAGGAAGACAATTTTACAATCAAAAACTATAGTTAAATTTTCAGGTAAATAAACGAACTTTCAACAATCTAGTTAAATTCTTAAACAAAGAAATTAATTTTCTTTGAATTAGTTCAATTTTCAAACCAAAAAGACAAATTTTAACAAAACAGTTGAGTTTTCAATAAAAATAATTACTTTTTAAGAAAAATTTTTTATTTCCTACAAAGTAGATTAATTTTTCACCAAATACTTGAATTGTCAACTAGAAATATTAATTTTCTACCGAAAAAGATAAATTGTGAATAAAATACATGAACTATCAACTGAACGTTAAGAAGAATGGAAAAAACATCACGTAGGGGGTGAGGGTGTTTAAAGTTCTTTAAAAATGTATTACCTATTTTGTGAATGGCCTCATCAAATTGTTTAATTTTCCACCCATAAAGACGAAATTTCTACAAATCAGTTGAATTTTCAACTGAAATGATGACTTTTGAAGAAAAAAATCTGCATACAATCTGCCTACAATATTCTCAAATCACTTTAAACTCCATCCTCAACAATTTACAAAAAAAAAAAAAAAATAATCCTTCATTTCTTCAATTTTTTGGATAAAAATAGAAAATAGTTAGATGATATCTTTGCTGTTTTTTCGAAAGATATCGGTATTAATTGACCCAAGTATCAAGACTTTAAAGAAGATTTTTTCAATTGGCATTAGGGTCGGTAGTGTTTATTTTTGTTCTGCAATCAATTGTTAAGAAATATATATTTTTCTTACGAAATTAAAATAAAATTTTTGAATTTTTTTTCTTTTTGTTCCGTCCTGGACTGACTCACCGGACTCTTCAGTAAGGCTATGTGAATCAGTCCTGCCTTAGACAATACATTTTTCAATTTATGCATTCAACGGTTTCAATTACCAAAATTATTATAATGTGTATTTTTTCCAAAATTGCTATGTTTGTTTGTGAATTCTGCAGTTAATAATATGTAATGCATTTCAACCGCGGATAGGGGTTGAAACTTAACTAATTTTATTTTGTTTAAAAACCACAAACAAAATTTTTTTTAAATAATACTATTCCGGCCACGGATAGGGGCCAAAACTGAAGTAAAAAATCAAAAATCATTAGATTGATAACAAATTTGTATCAATATTTATGAACCAAAAAAATAATTTTTAAAAACTTATCCTTCGTAATTTTTCTTCCATCTCCCTTTCCTCCAATACTTCCATTCCTATATATTATTCTGGTTACATCTGCGTGAATCGAGGTTGGGTTCAGAAGACACTAAGTAATCACATAATATAACTTTGAAACATTAACACAACTTAGGCAACTTTTTATTTTGATAATTTTCATGAAAACAAAATTCAAAATATTTTAAGAGTTAGGAGAAATTTTTATTATTGGGTTCGAGAATAAACCTTCTGGTCTGAGACCGCCAAGAGACTAACACGTTTTTCCGAGTTTACCAGATTCTGTAATACGAGAATTTAAAATTTTTGAAATAATTTTGGTAATTGAAACCGTTGAATGCATAAATTGAAAAATGTATTGTCCAAGGCAGGACTGATTCACATAGCCTTACTGAAGAGTCCGGTGAGTCAATCCAGGACAAAACAAAAAGAAAAAAAATTCAAAAATTTTATTTTAATTTCGTAAGAAAAATATATATTTCTTAACAACTGATTGCAGAACAAAAATAAACACTACCGACCCTAATGCCAATTGAAAAAATCTTCTTAAAAAAAATATATATATATATAAAAATTTGTGGTTGGATATCGCCCAATGGTCTGACCGAACTGGCAGTATCTACTGCCCCTGAAGCTTTTTCTCTCTTTTAGCATCAGTCACATATTACACTGACCATAGGCCGCAGTCAGGGGTGCGGATATACGTATTCGTGCGTACATTCGGTCGTCCTGGCGATCGATGGAAATAATTCGTTGCCTTTTTGATGATTACCGTATCCCGACTTTTCTCTCTTTTTTTTCTCCCACCCTCTCTCTCCCTCCTCGTCAAGAGGGACCCTCCGATCGACATAAAACCTCGTGAAGAGCCGAGAAGGGTTCGCATAATAACTCCTAATGGACACACAGGACGATAGATCTCCCTCCATTTCTCCCTTCGGGTACACCCGGTGATTTTTCGCGATATTTGCATGATATTTTTTCCCCATAGAAAATTCGTCTTTTTCGCTTGAAAATTCAACAATTTGATAGAAAATTCAACTATTTGGTAGGAAATTCAACTTTCTGGTAGAAAATTCAATTTTTTTGTTAAAAAATCATATTTTCGGGTTAAAAATTCAACTGTTTTGTGGAAAATTCGTCCTTTTGGCGTGAAAATTGAACAAATCAGTAGAAAATTCAACTATTTGATAGAAAATTCAACTGTTTTGTAGAAACTTCACGTTTTGAATTGAACATTATTTTTTTTCAATGAAAATTTAATTTTTTATTGATAAGTGATCTTTTTTAGACTAAAAATTCAACTGTTTCGTTGAAAATTCCTCTTTTTGGTAGAAAAATAACCTTTTTGGTTGTAAATTCAACCATTTGTTAACAAATGTATGCATTTTATTATAAATTCGTCTTTTCGGTGTCAACTCAATTTTCAGATCTGTCTTAAGCTAAATATTTAATCCGTACATGATCTTTCTGGCATAAAACCATTTTGGACATCCCATATCTTTTCTTCTGTTATTTTCATTGCCCTACGAATAAGTATTTTTGAATATATATATATATATATATATATATATATATATATATATATATATA
>CAKNYM010053347.1:168794-200984 GCA_932195095.1 Andricus curvator | reverse complement strand
ATATATATATATATATATATATATATATATATATATATATATATATATATTACTTACGGTACTTAATAAGCTGATACAAATGCATGATTTAAGTTCTTTTCGACGCCTATGAAGCGGGGCTAAAGCTCTAATTTTTACTCCCTAGGGACTGAAAAGTACATTTTACTCCCTAGGGGCTGAAAAGTACTTTTTACTCCATAGGAACTGAAAAGTACTTTTTATTCCCTGAGGACTGAAAAGTACTTTTTATTCTCTGAGAAGTGAAAAGTACTTTTTACTCCCTTGGGACTGAAAAGTGACGTCAGAGGTGAATAATGAAAATTATACATCTATGAGCTCGCACTTTGCGATAATCAGCCTACTCATCGTAAAAACTGTAAGGAAATTTTGGTTGTAAATAATAGAATTTTGCGGTAATTTATGGAAAGTTACCATATATAACTGATAAAATTACCGAAAATTACCATAAATGACCGAAAATTTGTTTAAATTTCCGGAAATTTATAAAGAAAATGTTTATGTTATTTTGGGTAATTTATCTTAAGTTACCATAAATTACCTGTCAGATTCCATGAATTAACGAAAATTTACGGAAATTTATGGAAATTTTTTCAATTGAATTTTAGGTAATTTACGATAAGTTGCCATATTTACCTGTAAAATTACCATGAATGCCCGAAAATTCCCATAAATTTCCGTAAAATTGATTTAAAAAATTCAATTTAATTTTGGGTAATTTATCTTAAGTTACAATAAATTTCCTTTAAGATTATCATAAATTACCGAAAATTTCCATAAATTTCCGGACATTTTTCAAATGGACTTTTTGGCTAATTTACGATAAGTTACGATATTCACCTTTGAAATTAACATAAATGACCGAAAATTTTCATAAATTTTCAGAAATTTATAGACATTTTTAAATTGAATTTTGGGCAATTTATGGTTAGTTACCATAAATCAACTTTAAAATTACCGTAAATCATGCTTTCTTTATTCTGTATTTCGAGAAATGTCTGAAATCATCCATTTGTTATAAAAAATATCGTATAATATACTATTATCAATTCGCACAACCTCAATGACACAAATTCTCTAAATTGGGTTTTCTAACGCATCGCCTTCTATATCGCAGTTCTGTTGTCCTATAGCTTCACCTCCTAATAATTCTTTAAAAGAGTCTTTCAAAGCGTCTACTATCCCGTCTTTACTATATAGCATTTCACCTATGCTATTTCTCATGCTGACAAACTCTGTACTTTTACTTCCCTACATATGTCTATAAATCAGTGTCTTGCTTGCTACAAAGTCGTTTTGCATTTTCTTCTCTTCTTCTCTTCTTCTGTCCTGATTTTATCTTTACTTTCCTTGACTAGTAGTTTCACTTTCTTTTTTTGTGTCTGTAATCATTTTCAATTCTAATTCTCTCATCATCGCTGATGCCTGTGATGTTCAACCATCTTTTATGTGCTTTTTTCTTTTCTTTGCATGCTGCCTGAATTTCATCATTCCACCATGCATCACCAGACATTCTTCCTACAACCGCAGTACCACACACTTCAGTCGCACTCCTAACAATGACATCCTCGGTCGTAGCCGATGCGCCCTCTATATTTTTATTGTCTATTAGCGCCTTCCAACTTGCCTCATTTTGTTTGAAATATCAACTGTTACATTTTTGATTAACAATTTTCTTTTAAAATTAATTTTTTAACTAAAATTTAACTATTCCACTTCTGGTTGAAAATTAAACTTTCTTAGTTGAAAATTCGTCTCTTTTGGTAAAACATTATTCCTTTTGATTAAAAATTAAATTGTTTTGGTTAAGGATTTAAATATTTTGTTGAAAGTTCGTCTTTTTTATTAAATTCGACAGTTTTTGTTTAAAAATAAAGTCTTTTTTGGTTGAAATATCAACCATTACATTTTTTGTTGACAATTCATAATTTTCTTGCAAATTCGTTTTTTTAGTTAAACATTCTTTAACTGATAATTCAACTATTCCAGTTTTGGTTGAAAATGGATCTTTTCGGTTTAAAATTCAACTGTTTGGTGGAAAATTGATCTATTTTAATTGAAAATTTAACGTTTTCTGTTAAATTTGCTGTTGTTCTTAGGCAGTTGTAAACCTCCCACCCTTAAATGAAAATTTTCTAAAACATTCCTTTTTTAGAAATATTATGACGATCCTGACTAACCTACGACTTTTGTGTACAAATTAATTTTGGATGCGCAAAAGTGGATCACTTTGATCTGAAGTTGATAATCAGAATGATATGCAACGTTTTGATATCCTGGGGTTTACTGTCACGCAGTTAAATTAATTCCATAAAATATTGAATGGGAGCGTTCACATATCACATGTAATAGGTAATATTTCAAGAACAACAAAATTTAATTTTCAATCAATCAGTTACATTTTCAACCAAAAATGGAATAGTTACATTTTCAGTGAAGAAGATTAATTCTTAACCAAAAAAAAATGAATTTTTGGCAAAATAGTTAAATTTTCAGCCGAAGAGATGAATTTTCGAATAAAATAATGAATCTTTTTAAAAAAACATATTTTCAAGAAAAAAATTCAACACTCAACCAAAGTTGTGTTTTCAACCGAAATGTTCGAGCTTTAAACAGAAAAGACTAATTTTTAACAAAAAAGATAAATTATCAACAAAATATATGAATTTTCAACCAAGTACTTGAATTTTTTAACTGAAGAAGATGATTTTTCTACCAAATAGTTCAATTTTAAACTACAAAGACACATTTTCAAACAAAAATGAAATAGTTCAATTTTCTGTTAAAAAAAAAAAATAATTTTCAACCGCAAATGAAACGAATTTTCGAAAAATGGTTAAATTTTAAGCAAAGAGATGAATCTTTAATCAAATGTATTTGCTTAAAAATTAAATCACTTATTTGAAAATTTAACTGCTTGTTGCGAAATTTACTTTCTTGTTGAAAATTCATATTTAGCTTCAAAATTCAACAATTTTGTTGAAAAATCGTCTTTTTTGGTAGAACAATAATTTTCTTGTTGCAGGATTCATCTTTTCTGCTTAAAAATTCATCCTTTTTGAAAAAAATTAATTATTTGGTTAAAAATGAATCTGTTTTCGTTCAAGAATAAACGATTTGGTTTGAAGCGGAAATACTCTGTAAAAAATTTATTTTTCCATTGAAGATTCATAATTCTAGTTAAAAGTCAACTATTTGGTTGTAAATTGCTTTTTTTGTTTAAATAATATATTTTTGTATCGAAAATTCAACTGCTTTGCATAAAATTCATCTTTTTACTCAAAATTTTAACAATTTAGTAGAAAATTAAAATATTTGTTTGACAATTAACTTTTTTGTTGAAAATTCATTTTTTTTATGTTGAAAATTGAACTATTTTGGTGAAAAATTCATCTATTTGGTTCAAGATTAAAACCTTTATTTAAAAATTCAACCATTTGGTTGAAAATTCATCTCCTTGGATAAAAATTTAACTATTTGTTAGGGAATTGATTTTTCTGTTGTTGAAAATTCAACTACCCCGCTAAAATTCAATTACTTCGTTGAAAGTTGAATTACTTTGTTGAATCTATTTGGTTGAGGATTCAATTATTTTCTTAAAAATTCATTCTTTTTATATTCAAATTTGATTTTTTAAACGGAAAATTTCATGATTCCACTTTTGGTTGAAAACTGATCGTGTTTTAGTTTGAAATTTTATTATTGTAATTAACTATTAATAAGAAGGAAACAGCCTGATTTGTGAAAAAGTTGCACCGCAGCTTATTCAGCAATTTCTGGTGAAACACGAACTTGCAAAACTTCGGCAGCCCCAATACATTTCTGACCTGGGTCTGTGATTTCTGGCCGTTTCCCAAATTGAAGTATCCTCTGAAAGAATAACGATTTCAAGATTCAGAGGAAATAAAACAGAAAGCAATGAAGCAGCTGTTAGATATTCCGGAAGGAGGTCTTGAAATCTTTTCCGTTTTAGAGGATACTTTAATTTGGAAAACCGCCAGTTATAACAGGAAGCCAGGCCAGGAATGTGCAGGGGCTGCCGAAGTTGTGTAAGGTCACATTTCACCAGAAATTGCTGAATAAGCTGCGGTGAATGGGCAGGTGCCTATTCGTGGATTGACCTTGTATACACTATTAATGCCCAATTCCTACAGGGGGTGAAAATCTAAATAAAATTAGTCCGAAATTATAATCAATTCAGTCCCTCTCTCATATAAAATCTGACTGATCTTAATTGAAATGTATGCATTTGGATGCAAAAACTCAGTTATTTTCAGTAATTGTGATGCATCATGGGGTTGCCAAAGGTGAAGAAAATAAAAGTAGAAACGTGGAAGGGAAAAATTAAAGAGAGAAAATAGAGAAATTCAGAGTTGCCTCCTCTGAAACAAGACCAAGCTCATGAAGTCAGTGAACGCAGGTAGGTAAATAATACAAAAAGAGAGTTAGGTGCAGACCACCGCCACCGGGTACACGACTTACATACGCGTATGGCAGGACGAATTTCGAAGAACGCAGTTTGTACTCTGGCATTGAGGAATTGAAATTCCTCAAGTTTTTTCAATTGCAACCACTATTTAATCATTTATTCTAGGAAACGTTCAACATTTTTATTGCATACAGTCAGAAAGCTTTTCAGCGATTTTTGAAAAATCCCCTCAACCTCTTGTGACAATTTGTGAAGCCCCCCCCCCCTCAAATGTCATGTGACACTAAACCTGACCCCCTTCCTATTTTTAAATACAAAATATAAATGTAAATTTATATAACCGTCCATCGAGCAATGAATAATGAGCTGCACTCAAAAAAATGTCTGGTTAAATCAACCAGAATTCTGGTTATATATGTATGCCCTTACTATTTTTTCTGGCTAGACTAACCAGAATTATGATTGAATTAACCAGAATTCCGGTTAAATTAACCAGATATTCTGGTTAATTCAACCATAATTCTGGTTAGTCTAAGTACGGGCATATTTAACCAGAATTCTGGTTGATTTAACCAGAGATTTTTTGAGTGTGTTAAAACTATTGGATACTAGTATAATAATACTTTTAATTACGTTCTTTTGATTTTTTTCATTTTAGAATTATAATTAGTACGTTTCCTGATGATATGTTTGAACAAAGTTTGCGAATTTTGTAAAAGGTAGCTCTGCAACAGTAGAGTTAAATAATAACTTAATAAGTTTAAAAAATACTTTTATATTTCAGACTTCACCTTTTTCAGAGAAATTCTTTTTTCCTGTTTTAAAGAAACTTCCCCTTTTTCTGTTTTCCCGCTTGAATGTGAACTGAATTAATAAAATCTGATGAAAAAAAATCAACCATTCTTGGTTAAAATTTAATTTGTTTGGTTGAAAACTCTACCATTATATTTTTTATTTCAAATTCATCTCGCTTGGTTAAAAATTCTACTGTTTGGTTCAAAATTTAATTATATTGTTGAAAATGCGACTATTTTGTTAAAAAGTCATTATTTTCAGTGAATAATTCAACTACTTGATTGAAAGTTGAACTTCTTTGTCAAAAATTCATTTGTTGATTCGTTTATTCCATTTTTGGTTGAAAATTCAAGTACTTGGTTAAAAACGCATGTATTTTGTTGATAATTCGTCTTTTTTAGTAGAAAATTAATGCTACTGGTGAAAAAATCAACTCTTAGTATAAAGATTCAACTATTTGGTTGAACGTTGAACTCTTTTCTTGAAAATTTTTTTTTTTAATTCTCATCATTTTAGCTAAAAGTTCATCTCTTTGGTCGAAAATTTAAATATTTTGCTAGAAATTCGTCTTTTTTGTAGGAAAATAACCTTCTTCGTTAAAAAATCATCCTTTTTGGTCAAAATGCAACTCCTTTGTTGAAAGCTAATCTGTGTTGGTTCAGGATTCAACTATTTTGTTGAAAATTCTTTTTTTTTTTGTTGAATTCAACTGTTTTTGATTTCAAATCAAAATATTTTTTGGTTGAAGTATTAACTATTAAATGTTTTGTTGAGAATTTATTTTTTGTTGTTGAAAAGTCAACTACTTGTTTCAAAGTTGAACTACTTTATTAGAAGTTAATTTGTACTACTTATTACATACATATATACATATGCTACTACATATTCTACTTGATTGGAAATTTAACTATTTTCTTGAAGATTCATTTTTTCGGTAAAAAATTAAATTGTTGGTTGAAAATTCAACTAGTTTGTTAGAAAATGGAACTTTTTTGTTGAAAATTAGGTTATATATTCGAAAATGAACATACTGTACTGCAAAATCATTCTTTCTTGTTGAAAATTTATTTTTTCATCAAGAATTTAAATTTAAGTTGAATTTTCAACAAAACAGTTGAATTTTCAACGAAAAAAAAAAATTCTACGTTCGTATGACTTAATTATTATTATCACAATTTTTTTTCAAATAAAATTTCTTCAAGGTACAACGTTTATTTACTTAACAGAATTTATATGTATGTTTATTCAATAAGTTTATAAAATCTTAATTAAATTGTATGGGGGCTTTCAGATTGAATGCTGAACTCTTTTGTAGAAAATTCTTTTTTTTTCATTCATCATTTTAATTGAAAATTCATCTCTTTGGTTGAAAATTTATTTATTTTGTTAAAGATAAGATTTTGTATTGCAAATTCATTTTTTTTTGTTAAGAATTCATTTTTTTATCTGAAAATTTAACTATTCTATTTTTAATTAAGAATTAGCCCATTCATATATTTTGTTGAAAACTCATCTTTTTGATTAGAAAAATAATCTTGTTTGTTGAAAATTTCTTCCTTTTGGTTATTGATTCAACTATTTGGTTAAAAAATAGTTCTTTTTGGTTAAATTCAACTGGTTAAAAAATACTTTTTTTCTATCAAAAATTAATGTCTTGAACTGAATATTAGTTAATTTCATTTTTGGTTCACAAAATATATTTTTTAGTTAAAAATTCAACTACTTGGTTTTAAATTCACCTTTTATTGCCAATTTATCGAATTGGTTGAGGATTGAACTATTTTCTTAAAAATTCTTTATTTTCTCTTATAATTCAACTGATTGAGAATTCGTCTTTTGGTAGAAACTTCATCGCTTATAGTGAAAAAGACATCTTCATTGATTGAAAATGAACTTTTTTGTTGAAAATTCAGTTTTTCTGGTTAAAAATGAAATCGTGTTCTAAAGAATTCGTATTTTTGGTTCGAAAATTCAACTGTTTTCGGTTGAATTTCAATCTTTTTTGTTTGAAAATTCCACCATTTGGTTGAAAACGTATCTTTGTAGTTTGAAAGTGCAACTAAGTTGAAAAAATTATCCTTTTTGGTCGAAAATTCAACCAATTTGTTAAAAATTTGTCCTTTTGAATTGAATCTTCATCTTTTATGGTAGAAAAATCATCTTTCATGGTTGAAAATTCATTTTTTTGGTTGAAAATTGAACTAAGGTAATGAATACAGTGATTGGTCACCTTTGACAATGATTGGCCACTTCAAAATGATTTTATATTAAGAAATATTGATATTTAAAACTTATAATCAATAGCGTGGAGTCTGTTGAGAACAATCTTGCATTGTTTATTAAGTTTGATTTGTGAATATTTCTTAATTACGCATATTCAAAGCAAATAGCCAATCATTTGAGGGGTGGCCAACCATGGTACCCATTACCCTATTTTGTTGAAAACTTGTCTTTTTTGGCGGAAAATTGATTTTTTTAACTAAAAATTAAACAATATCAGTTAAAGATTCATCAGTCTAATTAAAAATTCATCTTTTGGGTTGAAGATCTAAATATTTTTGGTTGAAAGATCATTATTTTCAGTTGAAAATCCTACTATTCATTCTTTTGGTGGAAAATGTAACGATTTCACTGAAAATTCATTTCTTTTGGTAAAATTCAACTATTTACTTGGAGATTAACATTTTTGTCGAAAATTCATATTTTTGGGTTCAAAATTCTACAATTTCGTTGAAATTTTTCTATCTCCTCTGAGAAATCTTTCTTGGTTGAAAGTTCATCCGACTTCGAAAAAATCATCTTGTTGGCATGAAAATTTAACTATTTGGTTGAGAGTGGAACTATTTTGTTGAAAATTCATCTCTTTTGTTTGAAAGTTCAACTAGTTGGCTCCTGATGCAACTGATTCGTTAAAATTTAATTTGTTCTTGTTCTCACTCTATTTTTTCCGTTTACAGAGTTTAAGGACGACCCATAAGAGTAGACACATGAGGATCTTAATAGTCTTCCTGTTATTAAATTCTGGTGAATACAAAAATCGAATTTTTGGAATGAACTAAAAGTATATTGAAGAATCTGACGTTCTTCGGTGAAAAAAAGGGATTGTATGGAAAACATGTGGTATGATAATTCTTTTGAGTTGATATTCAAACGCAATCTTTCTCTCCGTATGGGCTGGCAATTAGGTTGCTGTCAATATGAAAGTAACATTTTTGGCCTTGGAGATACCAGATACGCTTCAAAGGTATGCAGATAGTTAACGCTAAACCTTGTACAGAATTGCGTGAGATTTTAGATCCAAGAGACAGCAAACTCAATTCAATAGCTAACTTAAATTATATACACCGCGGGCACGACGCGACTTCGAATCATGTACAAAATAGAATCGTGATACATTTTTAATACCAGTACAAAGACGTAAATGGTAAATTTATTTCTGAAGCAAAATTAAAACAGAATACTCTCTAAATTGAAATCAGTAAAAAATTTACTAATTACAATCAGTGACTGAATTTTAGCTATGGATCAGTTATTTTTACGGATGAATTAGTAAGTTTTACTGATTTATCTTTGAAGTGTAACTGATTCATAGCTAGAAGTCAGTCACTGATTGAAATTCGTGAAAATTTTAACTGATTCATATATTCAGAGAATACGTTGATGAATGCTACAGTAAAATTTAGGGCACTTTTACAATTAATAAATTAAAGTTTGTCAAACAATCAAATGAATAGAGAGAAAATTTAATAATTTTAACATTTGACGGATTATCCTCATGAGACAATTTACTGAAATAAATGATTATTTACATATGCAAAGATCGTTTAATATAATTGAAACTGTTCTTAAAAAGGCTTTCCCTACTCAAGTATCGAACCCCCCCCCCCCCCCTCAACCAGATTTTTACTATCATGAAAATTCTACTCATTGGTTGAAAATTTATGTATTTTGTTAAAAATTTATCATTTTTGGTAGAAAATTAATATTCTTGGTTTAAAATATATCTTTTTGGTTGAAGATTTAACTATTTTGTAGAAAGTTTTTTTGTTTTTGAAAATTAATTTTTCTATCTAAAAATTAACCATTCCAGTTGAAGATTTGTCATTTCAGTTAAAGATTCATCTCTTTGTTTGAAAATCCAAACATTTTTGTTTGAAAGTTTGGAAGTCTAGTATTATATTTTTGGTTGAGAATTAATTTTTTTTTAAATTTTACCATTTGGTTGAAATTCACCTCCTTTGGTAGAAATTTCATATTTTTGGTTAAAAATCCAACTTTTTTTGGCTGAAAGTTAATTTTTTTTTAGTTGAAAAGTCTACTCTTGTATTCCTGGTTGAGAATTATTCTTTTTTACTAAAAATGTCAGCGTTTGGTTGAAAATTAAAATATTTTGTTAGAAAGATATTCTTTTTGGTGAAAAACTCAATAATTTGATTGAAAATTGTTTTTTTTTTGTATAAATTTAACTATTTGGTTCAAAATTAGCATTTTTGTGGAAAATTCATATTTTTGGGTTGAAAATTCAACAATCTGGTTAACAAAAATTTCTCTCTTGTCTGAGAAATCTTTCTTGGTTGAAACTTCGACTCTTTTCAAAAAAATTCGTCTTTTTCGTTTTAAAATTGACCTCTTTTCGCAGAAATTTCATTTTTTTGGTTAAAAATCTAACTATTTTTGGTTGAAAGTCAATTAATAATGGTTGAAAAAATTAATATTATATTTTTGTTGAAAATTCATCTTTTTACATTTTTATCAGAGAAGGGATTAGATTTGTGTAAAATGGGGGGGGGGCCGCCCCCGCTTTTGTCGAATGTCCACGTTTTAAGGCACTCTGAATTGGAAACACTCTAGATCAAATTCACAGCTAGTTTAACTTAACTCTCTTTTTTAATTTTTTTTTCTGTAAAAATCAATTTTTTTAACTTGAAATTTAATTATTAATTAATTAATCTTTTTTGGTGTAAAATTAATATTGTTCGTTGAAAATTAATTTCTTTGGTTGAAAATTTAACTATTAGGTTGAAAATTCCTTCAAAATTTTAAAGATTTGTTTGATAATTTTGAAAATTTTATTAGAAATTAATCTTTTTTGGTAAAAAATTAAACTTCTTGTTTGAAAATTTAGCCTTCTGGTTAAAAATTTATCTCCTTGATTGAAAATAAGCAAATTGAAAGCAACATTGAAAATTAAAAAATTTAATTTTTGGGCAAACGACACAAACTATGAAAAAAATGAATTGACAAAAGTTGCTCGTCGAAAAAAGAACTACAAATTTGTCATTAATAATTATTTGATGGGATGCGTAGTTTTTGTTTCAATTGTAAAAAATAACATAAAAAATTAAATTTTTTCGTAAACGACCCAAGGTACGAAAAAAAAACAAATAAAAAAAAGTTGTTCACCTGAAAAGGATCTAAAAATTTGTTATTGATAATTTTTAGATAGAACAAGTAGATTTTCTTTTAATCATAAAAAACAAGATTAAAAATAAAAAAATTAAACTTTCGGAAAACCGATATAAGAGACGAAAAAAAATAAAAAGACAAAAGTTGTACAACCAAAAAAGTTCTACATATTTGTTATTAACTCTTGTAATAAAAATAGATCAAAAACAAAAAATTACTTTTTTGGAAACAGGACACAAGCTAAAATAACATTTTATCTAACAAAATTTGTCGCCTAAAGTATATCTACAAATTTTCACAAAACCACTTCACGCTAGGATGCGTATTTTTAGTTTTAAATGTAAAAAATAAAATTGAAAATTGAAAATGAACAAATTAAAATGGAAAAACGAGACAAGTTGCAATAAAATGTTTAATAACAAAATTGTTTTTTTTATAGTATGCGCCCTTTTTTTCAATCATAAAAACAAGACAATAAAAATACTTATGCTTCAATCACAATGCATATTATGAATTGTAATAATATAAATTTATTGAAATGATACATTTTTCAGGGTAGCTGAGAATAAAATTTTATGCAAAACAAGAAACAAATATTAAATTAATCATGATAAATAAAACTTGTACTTTATTTTGCAATAAAGCCGAAGGAGTTTTAACAAAAGAGAATTCACAATCACCAAATGACAGTTGTCGATGTTTGACCTTTAATTAAAAAAAAAATTTTCTTGGTGAAAATTAATTTTTTCAACTCAAAATTTAACTATTATATTTTTGGTTTAAAGGTTAACTTTTCATTAAAATTAATATTCATCTCTTTGGTTGAAAATCCAAATATTTTTGTTAAAAGTTAATTCTTTTCGGTTGAAAAGTCTACTATTATATTTTTAAATATTTTGTTGGAAAGACATTTTTTTGGTGGGAAATTCAACGATTTTCATGCATTTTTTTGTATAACTGCAACTGTTTGGTTGGAAATTAACATTTTTGTTGAAATTTCACATTAGCGGGTTATAAATTCTACAATTTGGTTATTCAAACTGAAAACTTCTTGTGTTGAAAATTCCACTACTTAATTGCAAATGAACTTTGTTGTTAAAAATTCATATTTATGGGTTGAAGATTCGTCAATTTTTTTTTTCTTTTTGATTTGTAACTTTATCTTTTTTGGTAGAAATATAATGTTTTTTGGTTCAAATATCAACTACTAGGTTGAAAGTTGAACTACATTGTTATAAAAATTGATTTTTTAGTTGAAAATTTATCTCATTGGTTGGAAATTCGTCGTTTTTGATAGAAAATTAACCTTCTTGGTTAAAAATTGATCTATTTCGTTAAAAATACAATATTTTTATTTGAAATATTAGGAATTTGAAGAGTTTTAATTTATGTTCATGATTCCTAAAAAGTGATTCGGAACTTTGTAAAAAAGAGGAACATTGGATCAAATATCGATTTTGGGTATTTTCGAAAAAATTTCAAATTTAGGTGGTAAAAATGGGGGAAAAGAAGATGGACTGTGATCCCTGTATGAGATGCAAGGGAAACCAGTACAAGGTGGATACCAGTACGAACTGAATACTGGGAAAAAGTGACTGGGTTTTAAAGCAAAAATTCTGTAGTATTTTTTTTTAAGTGGCAATATTGAAAAAGAGTTATATAATCAGCCTTTTTACCAGTGTCTTGCTATGTTTGAATCGAAAAATGTGTTTTTGACATGGAGATAAATATTTTGTCCACTAACATGGTATCATTTATTAAAGAATTAAGTTGCTTTCACTATAATTTCACTAATTTCTTTGATTTATCAAAATATTGGTTTTAAAGCTGTCAAATGATTATTGTCTTAATTTTCATAAAAAATACATTTTACGTGTTTTTATGAGAAGAGTCATTCAGTAAGAGATGAATAAATTCTTGACAGGCTAGGCTTGGTTATCTGAATAATTTTTCTAATTTAAGGTTGCGAGCACAAACAAGTAAGGCCTACTAACCAAACTGCTTTTAAATAAATAATCAAATTATTATATTAAAGTAAATCAAGTAAAATTGTTTGTAAATTGCTTGGAGCTGGTATAATTTTTATATATTAAAAATGATCACTGTTTGAATGAAAAGATGTTTATGAATAACAGTTTTGGATTACTGTTTCATGAACTTATGTACGATGTCATTCCATAATTATTTACCTAAAAGGCTTAAAATGTGAATATGCACCTCGTATCGAAACAGTACGATCCGAATAAAAGTGCAAAATGTTAAAAAAGTATAAAACAGATTTTGCCATCTTGAAAATGAATGTTCTAGCTTTAATTTAATATATGATACTTTTCCCACTTGTTGAATAATTATCAATATTAAGACTTCAAAATTTTTTCTATTCACCTCGTACTGGTTTCCTCTATCTGATCTTCAAAGAGCCACAAACTTTTCCGATACGAAAATCCTCACCAGTATCAACATCAACCAGCTTCAATTCCAAGAAATCTCAAATGTCACTTAAAGTTCAATTAACTTTTGAGCTGCACAATCCTTGCCTAAACCTAAAGTCGAGCCGCAAATCCACACATATACTTATCCTGTCACTCTCGCTCTCACGATCATTATCTTCGCCATTTACATCGAATTACTCGTGCCAATGATTTTAGACATGGCAGATACGGCATACCTGCCTAGATCGGTCGTTACCAATAGACATCGTGTTCTACTACCGTGACAATTGCTATAGACGATTAATTAGCGATTGATCGTGATCGGTATGTTCTTATAGTAATATAGTACTCAGGGACCGTCTACAAACTTCTTCACCAATTTTGGGCTAATTTTACCCCCCCCCCCTCCAGGTCTACCATCGTTGATAATCGCAGCCCGGAGGGGGGGGGGGGGTACCAGTTGGATGAACATGGAATCAGTTCAGTTACCAAAAATTCTCTCAAAAGAGGGAAAATAGGGTGATTTTTCCCAAAAATAGCTGCATGAATTATTTCAAATAATTTCAATATAGTAGAATTTTCAACCAAAAAAACTAATTTTCAACCGAAAAAGAATTAATTTTCAACCAAATGGATGCATTAACATGTAAACAGTTAAACTTTTAAGCAGGAGAGACGAATTTTCAAGAAATAATTGAATTTTTTATTAAAAAAGATCAAATTTTAAATAAAAATGAAATCCTTAGATTTTCAGCCAGTAAAATTCATTAAAAAGAAAACACGAATGTTCAAACATAAAGTTCATTTTTTGCCACAAAAATTAATTTTCAACGAGGAAAGATGATTTTTCCACCATAAAAGATGAATTTTTAACCCAAACGGACAAATTTTCAATAAAACACTTGCATTTTCAGCCAAAAAAGGTAATTTTACCAAGATAGTGAAAGTTTGAAGCAAATAATTATACTATTTTTCACCAGGCATGAAATAGCTAAATTTTCAGATACAAAAATAAATTTTCTACCAAAAACAAATTTTGAAATAAATAGTTCAAGTTTGAACCAAAGAGGTAAATCCTTGAAAGAATGAATTTTCAACAAACTAGAATAACTTTCAATCAAGTAGTTCAATTTTCAAACAAAAAAGTGTATCAAAGTTCCTAAAAAAACTAGCAATAATTTTTTTTCTAATTAATTCAAAAAGAATATTTAATAAGGTTTCGAAAATTTTCATAAAAGAATCTGGCCGATTTTAAGGCAATTTTTTTTACTTTTGCAGGATTTTCAAAAAATTTTATTATCTTGGATCCAAGATAATAAAATTATTATTAGATTCCTGAAAAAAATGTTTAATGATTTTTTCTTTAAACAAATCTTTATGAGAATATTCAAAAACATTTCAAGAAATATACATATTCAAAATTTGTAAATTTCCTGATTTATTCTTCAATTCATAGCACTGAAAATGATAGCGTGGATTTCTATACATATTTTGAAATCTTTTAACTGTACAATGTATAAATATTAAAATTTTGCAGTTTAACAGCTTTTAATTAAAAAATTTTCAATGGAAATGTTTTAAAAGCTTGCATTTTATATATGCGTAAATTATTGAACGTTTGAATTAACATTTATTTAAGCTTCAATTCCAAAAGTTTAAAATTCAAAAGTATTCCACTTTGAGTGTTTTAATTTGCGGTTCAGTTTTTTATAACTCTAAATGAAAAATTTTTTATCTTCAAGAGTTTGAATCCTTTAATTTTAATGGCCGTGATCAATTCTTTCTCAATTGTTCAATTTTTATTTGCAGTCAAAAAGTTTTTCTTTTTTGACCTATAGGGTGAGAAATATTGAGAACAAGGCAATGACATAATTTTAAATGACATACATATATGGTGTCGAATCGATAGCTATATATTCGAGAGAAAAAAATCGTCAAACGTGCGGTTTTTTGTTGTTTAATAACGATGAGTCATTATTGTTTTTTAATATTCTACCATTCCTCCAAAGTTTAAAAATAGAAGCTTTTTTGTAATATCCATCATGTATACATCTTAATTGAAAATTATCTCATTGCAATATGTACAAAAAATACAAAAATGTACAAAAAATACAAAAAAAGTACAAAATTCGTCTTAATAATCAGGCCTCACAGTCCCTATGGGATAAAAAATAGGGACGAAAGGGTACAATTTTAAAAGTCAAAAAAATTCTATTGATTTCCGTCAAATTTGAATGAATTTAGAGGAATTTAAGACAAAGGAGAAGAATTCGATGAAATTCATAAAAATTCAAGGTGAATTAAAAAAAGTTTAATGAATTGAAAACAATTTTAAAACATAAAGGAACTTTTATGAATTCAGTAACTTTGAAATGAACTTAAAAAATTCAAGGGAATTCAAAAGAATTTCATGAAATGCCTAAGAATTCAAGGTGAGGTTAAAAGACTTCAGGATAAATTAAATAAAAACTTTTAAAAATTAAAAAATAAATCCATCGAATTAAGTATAATTGAGTTAATTTACAATAATTCAAGTGAAGTAGACAAATTCAAGGAAATCCCGAAGAATTTAAAAGAATTCAGGGTGAATTTCAAAAAATAATTTCAAATCTTTGAAACCCTACTAATTTCTAACTAAAAAAATGACTAATGACTACAAAACAATTCAAAAAAATTCTAATGAATTGGAAAAAGTTTTAAAAATAACAAAAATCCATTTATTTCTGTAAAATTTGAGGGAATTTAGAGGAATTTAAGGGAATCGAGAAGAATTCGATAAAATGCATAAAAATGCAAATTGAATTTTAAGAAAATTCAAATGAATTGATAAAAGTTTTAAAATATAAAAAAATTTAAAAATATGAAAAATTGCATTGAATTGAGTAAGTTTGAAATGATTTTAGAAAAAATTGAAGACAATTCAAAAGAATTTGATGAAATTTCTAAAAATTTAATGTGAGTTTTAATGACTTCAAGATTAATTGAACAAAAACTTTTTAAAAATCCATTGATCTGAGTAAAATTGAGTGCATCTAGAAGAATTTAAAAGGATTTAAAAGAATTCAGGATAAATTAATAAGAACTCAGGACGAATTCCAAATGAATTGCAAAAACTATTGGAAAATCTTTTAAAATCTTTGAAACCCTACGAAATCCCTCACTTCTTGTGAATAAATTCTTTGAAATCCATTAAAGTATTAAAATCCCTTAAAATCCCATAAAATTATTAAAATCCTTGAAAATCACTTGAAATAATTTAAATCTTTTGAAAATGCCTTGGAATCCTTTAAAATACCTTAAAATATTTCGAAGTCTTTGAAATCCCTTCAAACTATTGAAATAAATAAAAAAATTCTGAGAATCGTTAAAATTTCCTGAAATGTTTCCAATCCTTTAAAATCTTTTGAAATGCTTTACAATTTTTTAAAGCTCTAGAAAATGCCAAGGAACTTTTATAAGATCAAAAAAATCAATTGAATTAATTAATTAATTAATTAATTAATAATAATAATAAATTAATTAATTAATTGAATTATGTAAAATTGAGTATATTTATATGAATTCAAATGAATTAGAAAATTCAAAAGAATTCCAAGGAATTCAGGATAAATTAATAAGAATTCAGGGTGAAATCCAAAAAATAATTTTAAATCTCTTCAAATCTTAAAAACTCTACGAAATAACTCACTTTTTCTTGGATAAATTCCTTAAAATCCACTAAAATGTTATTAAATCTCTTTAAATTATTGAAATCAATTAAAAATTCCTTGGAATCTTTTAAGATTTCATAAAATACATCAAATCCTTCGGAATCCTAGAAAATACCTTACTTTTCGTAAACAAATTTTCAGCCACTAAAATATTATAAAATCCCTGTGAAATTCTATGATATTTCCTGAAATCCTGGAAAATGTATTGAAATACATTGAGAATTTTAAAATCCCTTAAAGTCATTGCAATCCTCGGAAATCTTATAAAATAACGTGAAATCCTTTAAAATATCTCATAAATCTTGTAAAATCTTTTCATATCTTCCAAAATTCTAGAAAATTTTTTATCCTAAAATATTTGAAACGCTTCGAAATTTCTTCAAATTAATTAAATTATTTAATAATTCCTTGCATTCTTTCAAAATTCCCTAAAATATTTCAAATTCTTTGAAATCCCACTAAACTACGAAAAACAATTAAAAATTACTGGAAATCTTTTAAAATAACCTCAAATATTGTAACTCCTTTAAAATCTTTTCAAATCTCTTGAAATTCGTTAAAGCTCTTCAAAATGCCTTAGAAGTTTTAAAAATACCCTAAAATCTTAAAAATCCCTTCAAATTATTGAAATCTATTACAAATTTCTCGGAATCTTTAAAAATAATCTGAAATATATCAAAAGAATTCAAGAGAATTCAGTAACTAATGTGATCTTTTCATTTAAAAAAGTGAATAAGAAATGATTTGAGAAAAAAGTGACTAATAGTGACTGTGTGTGGCAGCCCTGATTATTTTTTTTCAGTTTATTATTTATTTTTTATTATTATATTTTATTATTATATTTTTATACAGTTTACTATTTTTTCAAAATGCTCTTGGAAGCTTTGATCTTATTATAACTTTTTTTGATTTTCCATTAAGGGGCTGCAAATAGGGTACCATAGGGACCAAATCTTGAAAATAGGGTACTTTAGGGACCTTAACTGAATATAGGGTACAATAGGGGATATAGGGACCGGTCTGTGAGGCCTTTTAAAATATTAAAAATTAAATAACTTACCATTTTTTTCGTAAAATTCAATTAAAAAAAAAAAATTCGTGAATATTTTTAACCTTATTAAATACATCAACAATAGTTTTCAAAAAAACGAGTATTGTATTATCTGAGACTATAATTAAAAATTGTATTTAGGTGAATGGAAGCCAGTAGTATTCTCGGGACAGGAAATTGTTGATTTTCTTATTTTCACCCATATGATTCGAAATTGTATAGTGGAAGGTGAGGAGTGTGAAGTGTGAGAAATTGCAGGATTTTTTCTTGTTTTATGCGGTGGCACAAGTTCCTTGCCCTGGAATTTTTCCCCCAGGGGAGCACCCATATATATGTGAGTAGGATTGAGGTCAGATTTGGCTCAATTTGGGTAAAAAATAAAGGTGGTCCAATGCCCAAGGCAAACACTGACCATTTGCTCAATTTGGGTGCACCGGAATTAGGACACGCTCACCGAGGGTTCGCTTAATCGAGAGTGAGAGTGAGTTGCGGTTCTTCTTGGGGGGGAGGAGAAGGAAGAAGAAAAGGGAGAAAGGGGCAAAAGAAAGGGAGGATAGTTATCCTGACCTACCCTAAATTCCAACTCGACCCCTGCCATACCTTCGTCCACGAGACTCCTTCCTTCTCCCCCCCCCCCAAGCCCCCGAATTCCCACTATCGAGTCTTCAGGCCTGCTTTCCCCCACCAGAAATAGCAGGCTCGTTTATTCCAGGGAGCACGCATTGTGTAAGGTCTCTTGCTCTTGCTCTTGCTCTTGCTCTTGCTCTTGCTCTTTCCTATACCTTATTCGAAATTACCTTTCTTTCTCTCTTTTCTGCACTCGCTCATTCCTCTCCTCCTTCGGCCAATGCACCAACTTGCATCCTACAAAAACATGCTTCACGCACGAATTTTCTTCTCGAGGTCTTATCCATTATCGAGTGTCCTTTATTTTTCATACGAAGCTTGCAGTTTGTAAAGGTTTTTTTAGGGAAAGTAATGAGATACATGTAGAAATAAAAGATGATTCGAATTTTTTGGGAGATCACAAAGTGACACAAAAAAATTTGGTAGTTGCATTTTTAACCAAATAGTTGAATTTTCAAACCAAAAAGTTGAATTTTTCGGCAAAAAAGTTCATTTATAGCCAACAAAGATGAATTTTCAACCAAGACGAATTCTTAACAAAACAGTTGAGTTTTCGATCAAAAAAGATGAATTTAAAAAAAAATCATTTATTTTACAACAAGTAACTTTAATTTTTAACAATATAGTTGAATTGTTAACTGAAAAAAGACATGTTTTGAACCAAAAATAGAATAGTTCAATTTTCAGCTAAAAAGTCGAATGTTTTGAGAAAATAGTGGACTTTTAAACCGGAAAAGAAGAATTTTCAACGAGAAAGTT
This sequence comes from Andricus curvator, assembly GCA_932195095.1. Classification (NCBI taxonomy): domain Eukaryota; kingdom Metazoa; phylum Arthropoda; class Insecta; order Hymenoptera; family Cynipidae; genus Andricus; species Andricus curvator. The sequence goes on along the minus strand of CAKNYM010053347.1, from coordinate 181,757 downwards.
AATTTTCCATCAGGAAAAATTAATTTCCAACGAAATAGTTGAATTTTCAACTAAAAGAGATAAATTTCCAACCAGAAATAAAATCGTTAAATTTTCAGTTCAAAAAACTATATTTAGAAAAAAAATTCAGCCGTTTGAATTTAACTAAATAAGATGAACTTTCAATTTTCAAGCCAAAAAGGAGAATTTTCTACGAAACAGCTAAATTTTCAACCCGAAAATATGAATTTTCAGCAAAAAAGTTAATTTTCAACAAAAACAAAGTTTCAACTAAAATGATGAATTTTCAACCAAAAAAGATTAATTTTCAACCAAAAAGTTGCATTTTTAAACAAAAAAGAATGACTTTTCAACTAAGAAGATTAATTTTCTCTCAGAAAACACGAATTGTCAAACAAAAAATATATGAATTTTCAAACAGAAAAGATAAAGTTACAATTTAGAATATAAATTTTGAACAAGAAATGGGATTGTTAAATTTTCAATGAAGAAAATGAATACTAAAAAAAAAATTCTTAACAAAATAGTTAAATTTTCAACAAAAAGTAAATTTTTCACACCAAAAAGAAACCAATTTTTAACTAAAAATTATGAATCTCCAACAACAACAAAATTAATTTTACACCATGCAGTTCATTTTTAACCCAATTAGTTGATATTTCAACAACAACAAAAAGATTTTAATTTTAAATCAAAAACAGTTGAATTCAATAAAAAGAATTGTTGACTTCTCAGCCAAAAAGATTAATTTTAACCAAAGAGTTGCATTTTGAACGAAAAAAAGATAAATTTTTAAGAAAGAAGATTAATTTCATACTTGAAAAGATGAATTTCCAACAAAATACATGAATTTTATACCATATTGTTCAATTTTCAAGCCAAAAAGAAGAATTTTCTACGAAACAGTTGAATTTTCAACCCGAAAATATGAATTTTCAGCAAAAAATTTAATTTTCAACAAAAAAAAAAAAAAAATTTCAACTAAAATGATGAATTTTCAGCCAAAAAAGATTAATTTTTAACCAAAGAGTTGCATTTTTAAACAAAAAAGAATGAATTTTCAACTAAGAAGATTAATTTTCTCTCAGAAAAAACGAATTGTCAAACAAAAAATATATAAATTTTCAAATAGAAAATATAAAGTTACAATTTAGAATATAAATTTTGAACGAAAAATGGAATTGTTAAATTTTCAATAAAGAAAATTAATATTCAGAAAAAAAAAATTCTTAACATAATAGTTAAATTTTCAACTGAAAGTAAATTTTTCACAACAACAAAAAACGAATTTTCAACTAAAAATTATGAATCTCCAACAACAACAAAATTAATTTTTCACAATGCAGTTCAATTTTAAACCAATTAGTTGATATTTCAACAACAAAAACAGATTTTAATTTTAAATCAGAAACAGTTGAAAAAAGATCAATTTTTAACAAAGAAGATAAATTTTCTACGTAAAAAGACGAATTTTCAATAAAATTTCAAAGATACATGAAATTTCAACAAAAAAAAAAGATCAATTTGCAATTTAAAATATCAATATTAAACCAAAAGTGGAATTTTTATACATTTTCAGTGAAGAAAAATAATTCTTAAGCAAAGAAAAAAAGAATTCTTAGCAAAATAGTTAAATTTTCCATCGAAGAGATCAATTTTTATCTGAAATTATAAATCTCCATAAAAATATTAATTTTCAAGAATATATTTCAAGATTTAACCGATGCGTTTAATTTTCAACCAAAAAGTTGTTTTTTTCAACCAAAAATATTAATTTTCGCATTCTATTCCTAATAGTTGAATTTTCAAACAAAAATGGAATAGTTAAATTTTCAGTTGAAAAATTAATTTTCAACCAAGAATGAAACAAATTTTCGGCAAAATCGTCAAATTTTCAGCAAAATACTATCATTTTTAACCAAACGAGAATAATTCCAAACCAAAAATATTTCCAATAATTCAGTTGAAAACAGAGAAAAAATAAGAATTCTTTAAAAAAGGAGAAAAAAGTTTATGGATGGCCCCTAATCTGCCGTCTAACTTAATAATTCAATTATTCACGTAAATAATTGCAATTATCCTAACTTGAAACATGGAATTTTTGAGAGAAAAAAATTTAATTTGTATTAGTTATTTAATTCGTATTATAGAATTCATTAGTTAACATATTTTCGAATTATTATAATAAAAGGATTTGTAAATAAATATAATTCTGACTTGGAACGAGGAATTTTCGAAATTAATTTATTTCCGAAAATAATTTGAATTTCGATTTATAAAAATGAAATTTACAACAACAATCCCTATTTCAAGTCAGAAATCGTTAGATTTTAAAAATTCCTTGTTCCAAACCAGAATTGTAATTCTTATGAACAAAAATGATTTGATGTTCCAACTCAGAATTATGATTCTTTTCCAGAAACCCCTGTTCAAAATCAGAAATCTTTTAGATCTTTTAAAATGATTAGAAATCTTTTGAAATATTTGAAACTCTTTTAAAATCTTTTGAATTGAGCGTGTAGAATGAAGAATTGACCGGGATATGACTGAGAATTTAAAATTATCCGTCGGGTAGAGACCCTGCTAATTTATCTAATACCATCCCTTTGCAGTCTATAATATTTGATATAAGTAAACATTTTTATATACTACTAAAAGATCCCTAAAAATTGTCGTGACATTTGCAAAAATTTTTAAATTTTTCCTCCTTATACAGAAGGGTCAGGAATATATTTTATAACATTTATCATATTGAAGAAAACCTGACCCGAGACATTGTTTTAGAAAAGGATAATTATTTATTTGCATTTCTTGACGCACTGCTTGTTTGCCACTTATTCATGAAAAGTTAATTATTTCAATCATTAAAAAAATTAAAAAATGTTTTTTTAAATTAAATATCAAAACACTGAATTTTCCAAAGGGGCCATTGATCTTTTCTTCCTACCAGTTCCTACGTTCCAAGGATGGCGGCCATTAATCAGTAGCCTTAATTGAAGGACAAGCTGGCCTCTAATGAAATAGAATAAGGTGAAAAATAGTGATTCAATACCATCCAATTTCTCTTCCTACATAGACTCAACATGTTCCCTTATCTCGAAAAGCAACGAGAGGAATTTCACTCTAAAAATAATATGTTCAGCATCTCATGTTGATATCTCATGATTACTCTGTGAGATTTAATTTTCAGCTATCCTGCATTATTCTTTGAAAATTTCAATTTTCAATATTCTCTAGAATATTAAAAAATATTGATAAAGATTGGATCAGACTGAATGACTGAAATGATAACTTTTTTTTTGTTTAGGAATATAGTGTTTAAATATTCTTTGCACAATCAAAATAAACTTTGAAATTGAAACCATTTTTTAACAATAGTCATTCAGTTCCGAGGATTCTGAATCTGGGTATAAAATATATGTTTCTGAGCTGTTAAATTTGTCACCTTGCGCTATTTTTCAATGAGAGAGGTTTATAATTTACATTAATTTTGAACTCCAGGAACATTGATTTTGAACCTTTTAAACTAAAAAGACCAATTTTTCAGAAGAAAGTTGAATTTTCAAAAAAACTTAATTTTCAACTATGAAAAATTAATTTTCCACTCCAAACTTCCAACACTTTGAACAAAGTAATTGAATTTCAACAAAATGGTCGAATTTTAAAATAAAAGAGTTTAAACCTCAAACAAAAACAGTTGCATTCTTAACCATAATGAACTTTTAACGAATAGATCGTTTTCAACCAAGAAAGATGAATTTTGAACCAAATAGTTGAATTAAAAAAAATCACCAGATAGTGGCATTTACAATGAAATAATTGGATTTTTAAACAAAAGAGACGAATTTTCAACAAAATAGATGAATTTTTAATCAAATTGTTGAATTCTCATGCAAAAAAGAGAAATTGTTTATAAGCCAGTTTATTTTTTAACCAAAAAATATTACGTTTTTACCATTCGCATTTAGGTGAAAAAACGAGAAAAAGGGGACTTTTCTTGAAAAAAGGAAAAAAGAGGAATTATTCAAAAAGTGGGAATATAGAGGAAAGAGTGTGAAGACTGTAATTGAATTTCAAGTCAATTGATTTTATACTTTTTATCAATTTTAAAAGTTTCATTGTGTTGAAAATTGAAATCAAGTATAGTGAACTTTTGAGAAAAACGGAACAAAGTCGATTAGTTTCATTTTTCTTCAAAATGTTGCAAAAAGTCGAAAAAGTCGCACAATCTGAGCCCTGTATTGAAGATTTTGAAAAAAATTGAATTCAGGAATACCCTTCTCTAACTCTTTTACAATATAATAATAGGAAATGACAGATCTGAAATATAGGTCCTTTTATAACAATGACCTCCTTTCCTTCTTCAAAGTTCGCTTACTATTCTTAATTTCAAACAGAATTTTTCAGATTGTAATAAACCCTTTAATTTCAAAGACCTTCAATTTTTCTTACTTATTGCAACTCTGCAAACGAATTTAAAAAATCCGAAACAATACAACCACCTCGTAAAAATGTGTAGAAAACTTCAACTCCCAAATACTAATAAACCCCAAATAAAAAAGCCACAAACGTGACCAAAACTCGAAGTAAGTCCCAAGAAAGGATCGTCCCATGAAATATTTTACGGCCATGAATGTTGGCTGGATGAGGGTTCGCAAAATGGAGAAGAGTAGTAAAGCGGAAGAGAGAGAAGCTAGAAAGAAAGAGAAAGAAGAGACGAGACGAAATACCGGGCGAAGCACCATGGACGATGCGATCAGTCCCCTCTTTTGGGTCTCACTCGCTCTCTTCTCTCCGGGACTCTCTCCCTCTCCCTCATTGGGACTCGTACACAGTGAGCAGGCAAGCCAGAGTCTTTGGCCTCCCCACCGCCCGTGGGGCCGGTGTGCTCCAACTCAATTTCTCCTCTTTTGGTACCCAACTTCAGCTGCAACTGCAGTGCATCCCCACTCCGGGCCCCGAAGTGCCCCCCACTTCGCCTCTGGGGTCCTACGGCCATTGATCCCGACCTTCACGCGCCGCGCCGAACGAGCACGATTGCCGAACCCGAACTGAACCGAACCTGCCGCAACTTGCCCCCCAACTACCTTAGCCGTTCGGTGGCTGAGCCACTGCCCTGCGGCTCTGGCTCGTCCATCCTGCCCCCTTCAACCCTGTCCCTCCGCCAAAGTCTCCTAGAGCCAGTTGCTTGTCTTTCTATATCCAGCTCTCTTCATTCCATCATTTGCTCCTTGATTCGCGAGTTCACGAATACGGGAAAAAAAGATTGAAGGGAAAACAGAGAGGAAGGGCAGAACTCTCTTTCGTTTAAAAATAACCTTCTGGGAACGCAACACAAGTGAACGCAGAAGGAGAATCTTGATTTGAGGTTTTTTACTTTTTTACTGTAGGTTATCGACAGGCCCCTGAATTGTTCCTTCGTGATCGAGAAAGGCTTTAAGATTGTTGGGATAGGTCCTCAGGAAAGACTGATGTGTGCGAAAGTATCACTATTTTGTTGGCTCTAATTACTGAAACTTCTTTTTCCGGGCAGAATTTGAAGAAAAGTACTCTTTTATTTTTCATGAAACTTATACAAGTTCACGTCGAACGATTTTTTGGACAACAATTTTTGACTATGTATGAAAATATTGAGGTAAATGAGTTCCCTGGCAGAACATTATCTGAATTCTTTTTTAGTACTTTTCTTGGAATAATTTATTCCTTCAGGGTCCGTGCATAAATTGCCTTAAGTGTGTGTGTGTGTGGGGGGGGGGAGGGGGAGGGGTAACAATTTTTCCATGCTGTCTTACATGAGGTCTCACCTAGTGATATTAGTTATATTTAGTATTAATATTAAATGCAATAATCATAAATTCAAGAAACAATAAGAAATTAATAAACAAATAAGGGATCATCCAAAAATTATGTAAAGTTATTTCGTGAAATTGTCAACCTATCTCCCCTATATAAGATACCCTGAGATTTTCTCCCCCCCCCCCCCCCCGCCCACGCACCAAAAAATCTTACATGGATTTTATAAACTTAGGGAATAATGATACATAAAACATTTGAATTCTGTTAATTAAATAAACGTAAAAACCTTGAAGAAATTAGTCTTAGGAAAATAAATGAAGTATAATAAATTTCGGTTGGAAATTTACATTCTTGGGTTGGAAATTCAACTGTCTTGTAGAAAATTTGTATCTTCGACTCGAGAATTCAACAATTTGGTAGAAAATTCATCAATTTGGTTGAAAATTGATGTATTTTTTTGAAAGTTCGTCTTTTTTGGAAGATAATCGATTTTTTTGTTAAAAATGCAACTGTTTGCTTGAAAATTAATCTGTTTTATTTAATTATTCAAGTATTTTGTTACAACTTTTTCTTTTCGTTGATAACTTATTTATTTAGATTAAAAATTCAACTCCTTGGTTGAAAGTTAAACTCCTTTCTTAAAAATTTATTTTTATAACTGAAAATAAAATTATTTGGTTAAAAATTCATCTCTTTTCGTAGAAATTCCATATTCTTTGGCAGAAACGCAATTGTCTTGTAAAAGTTAATCTGTGATGGTTGAGGCTTAACTTTTTGCTTAAAACTTTACATTTCTGGATTGAAAATTCAACTATTTTGTGAAAAAAAATTCGTATTTTCGGCTTGAAAATTCAACAATTTGGTAGAAAACTCATTAAAAATGGGTTTTTTGGTGAAAAAAATCAATCCTGTTGATTAAAAATTTAACTATTTGGTTGCAAATTGATGTATTTTGCTGAAAGTTCGTCTTTTTTGAAAGATAATCAATTTTTTTGTTAAAAATGCAACTGTTTGCTTGAAAATTAATCTGTCTTAGTTGATTATTCAAATATTTTGTTACAACTTTTTCTTTTCGTTGATAATTCATTTTTTGACATTAAAAAATCAACTCCTTGGTTGAAAGTTAAACTACTTTCTTAAAAATTCATTTTCATAACTGAAAATTAAATTATTTGGTTGAAAACTCATCTCTTTCCGTAGAAATTCCACATTCTTTGGTAAAACTGCAATTGTCTTGTAAAAATTAATCTGTTCTGGTTGAAAATTAACATTTTGCTTGAATCGTTACATTTTTGGGTTAATACTTCAACTATTTTGTGAAAAAATTTGTATTTTTGGCTTGAAAATTCAACATTTGGTAGAAAATCCATTGAAAATGCGTTTTTTGGTAAAAAAAATCAATCCTGTTGATTAAAAATTTAACCATTTGGTTGAAAACTGATGTATTTGGTTGAAAATTCGTCTTTGTGGTTAGAAAACCATTTTCTTTTGTTGAAATTGAGAATGTTTTTTTTTTTTTTAATGAAACTTTTTTAGTTGAAAATTCAAGTATTTTATTAAAAATTCGTCTTTTTGGGTTGAGTTCAACTGATTATTATTTAAAATTAAACTTTTTTGATTGAAGTATCAACTATTACATTTTTTGTAGAAAATTCGTCTTTTTTTGTGAGAAAATCTATTTTGTTCTTAAAAATGCAACTATTTGGTTGAAAATTAATCTGTTTTAGTTGAGGATTCAAATATTTTCTAAAAAATTCTTCTTTTCTCGTTAGATTTAACTGCTTTTTATCATAAATTAAACCCTTTTTTAAAAAAGTATCAACTATTAAATTTTTCGTTGAAAATTCATCTTTTTAGATTGAAAATTCAACTCCTTGGTTGAAAGTTGAACTAATTTCTTAAAAATTCATTTTCGTAACTGTAATTCAAACTATTTGGTTCAAAATTCAACTGTTTATTTTGAAAATTACCCTTTTTGTTGAAAATTCACATTTTCAAGTAGAAAATTCAACTCTTTTGTAGAAAATTTGTCTTTTTGGTTTGAAAATTCAACAATTTGGTAGAAAATCAATTTTGTTTTAGAAAAAATTTTACTATTCAATTTTTAGATAGAAATTTATATTTTTTTGTTCAAAAATTCCACTATTTGGGTGATTATTCAAGTAATTTGATAGAAATTTATCTCTTTTGGTAGAAATTTTATATTCTTTTGGTTAAAAATGCAACTTTTTGTTTGAGAATTTATCTTTTTTGGTTGAAAATTCAACTACTACGTAGGACCTCTTTGTTCATTCATAAGAAACAGAAAGATTTTTTTAAAGTCTACTCTAGAATCTTCTAAAAATTTTATAAAATCAAAATAGTCCCGGTTGGTGGTAAAAATGTTTTTATATAAAATTGAGTTGTCCGAAATTCGAAGCAAAAATTGAACCACTTCAAGAATCCGTCAGATCAGCTCGATACTTTATACACATTTTTTTCCATTCCTTTAGCAAAGTTTCGCATTACTTGCACAACCGGTCAAAATTGTAAGTTTTTTTCCTGAAAATCGGATTAAAAACAGGCTTGTCTTAGAAAGTGACTAACTCTTCGAAAAATTAAATTAGAAAGATTTTTAAAAAACGGTTACCAATTTGCTTTTTTTAAATTCCACTCTCTGCATGCTTCAGGAAAGTGAATCGAAAAAATTGAAATTTTTCCAAATTAAAGTCTGAAAACTCTTCTTAAAAATGAGACTAAAAACTTAAAAAAAAATAGCTACTGGTTCTGGAATTATCATGCGGAAGCATGTACAAGAGCAAAATCAGTCGGTCGAGCGGTAGTCGAGCAGACCTTCACCGTGCTCGACTGCTGCTTAACCAACCGATTTTCGTTTTGTGCACGCTTCCACATTTTTAACAATAATTTGAGAACCAAAAAATATTTTTTCATGTTTTTGGTCTCATTTCAAAAAGGAGATTTCAGACTTCAATTTAGCAAAATTTCCATTTTTTCATGGAAAATAGTTCGGTCTTTCTCACATGCTACCTCGACCACTATTAATCGAAATTACTTCAAGCAGGATTCAGTCGACGCGGAATTAAAAGGGCTTTCTAAGCATTTTTCAAAAATCCTCCTTTGCCTAATTTTCTGCTAATTTTTTATCAGTTGTGTATAAGAAAATCTGCTTTAATGCAAATTCCGCAAATGAAATAAAATAATAAGTACACCCGCACCATATATAATTTTATATAATTTTATATAATTTTCTATTATTCTTCTGATTATGAAATATTTCCTGATGAGTGTATATTGATATGCAAACAATCTCCCGCTGATTCAAACCTCTCCACTTGATGCTTTCCATAATTCATGTGAAGTAATCGTTACACCGTGGTTATGCCTTTTACTCAGTAAAATCATTGCACTGTATTATGACTGAAAATACTCGTAACTCTTACATTCGTTTACCGTGAAGATCCTGAGATGACCTAACACGCAATTGTGCATATCGCAATATTAAACAATTGAGCCTAATTATATTTAATTATAAAATTATTGATTCGCTTCGATAGCAATCAGAATCAATTTTGCCCAGGAAGTAAAGAAAAATAAGATTAACGAAATTTGAAATTCGATAGGAATTTCTGATTTCGTATAAAATACTCTGAATTTTATGAAGCTCCATTGTTCACTGTGAATATGTTTCGCAAGCATTTTGAAAATTTGAAACTAAATAAGGCATTTGTATTCGGAGATAAACTTGATGGCGATTCTTGTTGCAATCCTGCTCTCTGGAATTCAGCGTGTTTCCAAATAGTCCAATTACAAGCGTTCTCGGCTTGTTAGGTACGATTGTCTGAAGAAGAATAAAATTGATGCCAAAACGTAAAATATCAAATGGTTCATGTTTTCAACAAGGAGCAGTCTGACCGCAAAACCTTATTTTCAAAAATTCCCTGATTTAACCCTGATCAATTTTTCATTTTCTCTAACCATTAATATTCAAAGAACAGCATTTTGATCTTGTAACAATTGTAACATAGAATCTTTTATAAATGGAACAAAACAATTTCAGATTGACATTTAGAATTTAGAAATTTAGTCATTTATTTTATCTCAAAAAATAACTTTCCTGCCAAAAAAGATGACTTTTTAACAAAATAGGATAATTTTCAACAAAGTAATTTAATTTTCAACAAAATAGCGGATTTTTAAACTAAATTGTTGAATTTTCAAACTACAGAGATGAATTTTTTAACAAAATGGTCGAATAAAAAAAATAGATTAATCTTCAACCAAAAATAGTTACATTTTCAAAAAAATAATTGTTTAGAAACCAGTTTAATTTTTAATGAAAAAAAAATGTATTTTCATTCCGAAAGGACGAATTTTCTGTTTAAATAGACAAATGTTCAACAAAAAAGTTGAATTTTTGACCAAGAAAGATGACTTTTCAACAAAATACTTGAATTTTCAACAACATAGTTAAATTTTCAACAAAATAGTTGAATTTCCGAACAAAAAAGATGACTTTTTAACAAAATACTTAATTTTTTAACAAAATAGATGGATTTTTCACCAAATACTTGAATCTCCTACTTAAAAAGATGAATTTTTAACCAAGTAGTAGAATTTTTTAAAATAAAAGATTAATCTTGAACCAAAAACCGTTGCATTTACAATCAAATACATGAAATTTAAATAAATAATAGAAACGAATTTCCAACAAAATATTTAGATTTTCAACCAAATAGTTGAACATTTTACCAATTGGCCGAATTCATAAATAAAAAAAGGTTAAACTTCAACCAAAAAGAGTTGCATTTTAAACCAAATAGTTGGATAGTTGGATTTTTACCCGAAAAATTAAATTTTTAACAAAAAAGATAATTCTCAACAGAAAATTTATCGGTTGATATTTAAAAAAAACCAAAACGAATTTTCAATGAAATGGGTAAATTTTCAACAAGAATTAAATTTTCAACAAAAAATATAATAGTTGACATTTCAATTAAAACCGATACCTTTTCAACCAAAAATGGAAAAGGGAAAATTTTAGTAAAAAACCTACATTTAAACTTTCAAAAACTTATTTTTTAACAAAATAATTAAATTTTCTACCAAAGAGATGAATTTGCAACTAAAATTATGAATGGTCCAACAAAAAAGAGGAAATTTCCAACCAAGAAGTTTAGTTTTTGTTACCAAAGAAGGCAAATTTTGAGTTGAAAAAGATCAATTTTCAACAAAAAATGGAAAAGTATCATTTTCAGTTTAAAAAAGGCATTCTTAATGAGAAAACAGACTTTCAGCTACATTGTTAAAATTTCAACCGAAGAGATGAATTTTCAATTAAAATGATGAATCTTAAACTGGAATAGTTAAATCTTCATTTAAAAAAATGAATTTTCAACAAAAAAAAGACAAATTTTCAACCAATGTAATACATTTTCAAATAAAATTATGAATCATTAACAAAATAAATATTTCTAACAAATTAGCTCAACTTTTAACCAAATAGTTCAATTTCTAACCAAAAAATACCAATTTTCAACGAATAGTGCAATAGTAGATATTTCAACCAAAAAATACGAATTTTTAACAAAATAGTTTAATCCTCAATTGAATGAGATTAATTTTATACCAAGCAGTCGCATTTTTATTCAAAAAAGATTAAATTTCCACTAAAACAAATGAATTTTCAATCCACAGAGACGAATTTTCAACAAAACAAAATTAATTTTTAACAAAACAAAATTAATTTTCAACAAAGAAAGACTTCAAGTATAAATTTTTTATCGCCAAAATATGAATTTTCAACAGAAAATTGATTTTCTACAAAAATAGTTTAATTTTCAGCCCCGAAAAGCTGAATTTTCAACAAAACATTTAAATTTTCCACCAGAAAGGATGATTTTTCAACAAAATTGGTGAATTTTCAAACAAATAATTAAATTTCTAACTATAAATATAATCATCAGGAGTAAGCAACTAAAAAAAGAGATACGTATAGAAATGTAAGGCAATTAAAGCACTAACAGGTGTGTTATCAGGTTGGCCTCAAAACTTCATTTTCAAAATTCCCTAATTTTTCCTTGATTATTTTTTTTCCCTCTGACCATTAATATTCAAATAGCAGAATCCTAATCTCGTAAGTTTTAAAACACAGAATCTTTTAGAAACGAAATAGAATAATTTCAAATTAAAATTGAAAAATTTCAAATGTATTATCCTTGACAATTGTTTGAAGTTCCTCTTATAAAAAGTCTCTGACGTTTGCAAGATTTTTTTTAAATCCCTGACTTTGCCCTGATTTCCAGGTTTGCGCTGGTTTCCAGGTTTTCCCTGACCTACGACCAACCTGAGGGAAATGAAGAGAAAAATATTTGCAAATTTTTTTTTTAGCATCTAGAGTCATTCGGTCGATCGGGAGTGTTCATTAATAAGACTCTACGTTGTTCATGGTTAATTATTAGCTATTAAGCTCTACTTCGAGTCGCGATGTTACTCCCGTTGTAACGCGGTGGTACGAGTGATTTATTATCAGTTGCCTATAATCGGGATCAGTGATCGATAGGCGCACGTGGTTACCGTAGGAGTAATCGTTACCGTAGCTACCGTAACCGGCAGTGAAATTACAATATACTACAACTACCATATAATGTAAGGTACCGACAACTCCTGCGTCTCAACCCAACCAAGATAAACTCCTCGGATCACATTACTCACCTCCACAAATAAACTCTTAATACGATATTATTATTTCATCTGAGAATGTTTAGAAACGAATTTTACTATTCCTATTCGAGATTTTATTTTAAAGTTTTTTATGAGTTTTTGGGTCAAAGTAATTTTTTTGTTTTAAAATCCAATCTAAACAAATTAGTCAAAGTAGACGGCATGAACCTACAACAAAGGGTTTGGGAGCCTACTAAGACATTAATTAAGTCTTTCAAATCTCCCTTCTCCCTATATTACCCCTTTCCCATTTCTTCTATCCTATCCGATCATATCTCATTATCCCCTCCACCTACTTTCCTTATAATCTATACCCCACTTCCCTTCCTTACACACCCCTTACGATCACTTTCCCTACTTCATCCTACATCCTCCTTCCCCTACTATACCACCATAAACTCTCCACTACCCATCCCTACTGCCCTTAACCCCCTCCTCTGTCTTACC
>CAKNYM010053347.1:142894-164444 GCA_932195095.1 Andricus curvator | reverse complement strand
TTATTCGTTGAAAATTTGTCTTTTTGGTCTTAAAATTAATTTTTTTTGTGATGAAATTTCATCTTTTTTAGTTGAAACATCAACTATTCCATTTTTTTGTTGAGAATTCATCTTTTTAGGTCGAAAATTCAATTAATTTGTTGAAAATTCAATTCTTTTACTGAAAATTTAAGTATTTTGTTAAAAAGTTATCTTTTATGGTAGAAAAGTCTTTTTTTGTTTAAAATAAATAAATAAATTTAAAAAAAAATCAATTTGTATTTGAAATATTGTTTTATTTCGTTTGTAAAAGATCCTATTTGAATGTTAATAGTCAGGGAAAAAGAAAAATTGGTCATATAGTCACTAAAGTCACTTTTTTTTCTCAAATCACTTTTTAGTCCCTTTTTAAGATAAGGTCACTTTTTCAAATAAAAAGATCAAATTTGTCATTTATTTTAATACATTAAAACAGAAAACCCAAGGATTTCTTGATTTTACTAATTTTTTTTTAATACCTTCGAATTCGCCCTGAATTCTTTGAAATTCTCTTGAAATCCACTGAATTCAATGGATCTTTTTTGAATGATTAATTTTTTCATTCATGCTGACGACTTTTAAATTCACCTCAAATTCTTATGCGTTTCATAAATTTTTTTTCAATTTTTCTCAATTCATTTCAAAAAGATTTAGTGAATTCAATTAATTTTTTAAGCCACTGAAAAGTATTACGTAATTTCACGTACAACTAATCGGTCAATTATTGTGGTAGGATAAGTCTTACAGAAGATTCCGTAACGCTAGAAAGTTCGTTGAATAAATCATAATTTAATTTCTTTTCATAGAAAAGACTTCCTCATTTTTTTCGAAATTTTTGGGGAAAAACACCAAATTTTTCGGAACGTTTTTAACTTTTTGGGGAAAATCCAATTTTCAATGCGAAAAATGTCCTAAATTTTATGAGAATCTCTTGACGTTTCAGGAATATTCCCTAATTTTTCTGAAATTTATCCAATTTCTTTGCTAAAATTGCCTCATTTCTTGGGAAAACGTATTTTCAACCAAAAATATGAAATTTTCCCTAAAAATGAGTGGGTAATAATTCCCAAATTTTACAATACTCAAAATTCCAGATAACCTTCTGTAAAAAATTATCGTGGTTGAATCGAAATTTTCAGAGTTGAATTTATAAGTTACTTTCAAATTGTTGATTTTGTACACTTAAATTTTTCATTAGGGTATTTATTTTGCCCTTTGTTTTGAAATTACGGGTCTTTCTAAATTTTAAATGTAAACCAAATTTGTGGTTGATTTTGAAAGAATTAGTAAAAACCGCTAATTAGCTATTTTTTACTAATTCACACTTGAATCTTACTAATTCAGATTTACAGAAATATCATTGTTATATTTCTGACAGAAAGCTGTCAAAAGAACTCTTTTGTTGTTGTAAGTAAAACCCCGCGTTTCCCGGCTCGTATGCAGAAGCGCGACTTGAAGGACTTGAATTTCCTGCTTCCGGCGTTAAAACAGGAAGTCTCTGCGACGTTCATCGCAGCTGCCTCCGTACGATTATCGTCAACAAAGATCCAACAGATTTCTGAACTTTGCAAGCATCGATCACCTGTCTAACTTTTCTCTACTCATTCTAAAATTGTATGTGTCATTGAACAATTAAAAATTCGTATAAAAATTAAACAAAAGTTCGTGTACTTCAGACTATAAGGTTATTGAAATTAGTTAGGATTATTTTCAAACTTGCAATCTTGTATCTGAAGTTACCCTTTCCTTTTGCGTTAAAATATTTTTAATCGAACCCCTTATTTTCAAAAACTGAAAAAAATAGTAGGCCTTTCCAGAATTCCCTGACGAATTTAAATGAAAAGCTGTTGAGATTAGGAGTGTCCGCATATTGAATTTTTTTTTAACGATAGATTTAAATGAAAACTTCTGAATTCTAATTGAATTTGATGATTGAAGATACATGACAAAAAATAACCTCAAAATTATGCCTGTATATTGATAAATAGGTGGCCAATCATTGTCATCGTGGATAAAGCGGAAACATAATGATTGGCCACAATATCTGTAAAGAAAATGACTATCTTCGCAAAAATTCATTAAAAATTTTTTGAACTTTTGTAGACTACGTATATAATTTTTTGTCACTTTGTCTTACTTTGTCTTACTGTTAAAAATAGTATTAAATTTAAAATACCAATGTATATTAAAATTAATAACTCAAGCATATGAAATCGCTATTCAGGTACGTGTTTAATAAATTTCATAACTATACATTCATCATAATAGCCCCGATAATTCCATTTCACACAAAATCGAAATTGACCTATGCTAATCACTATATGTTGTCGTGGTCAATCATTGTGTATTTTTTTGACATTATTCGTAATTTCTTTAAATATAAATTATCTACTACTCTTAACGCTTAAAATACTACGGTAATTTGAATCTTTATAAAAGTTCTTATCCATCTGTGTATTTTAGAATTTCATTCGACGCCTATATAGTGTTTTTTAGAAATTGTTAAATTGCCAAAATTTCTTAAGTGGCCAATAATTCTCCCGATTACCCTAGTTGATTTCTCAACTCAAAAAAATAAATTTTGCACTGAAAATGGAATAATTAAATTTTCAGTTAAAAAAATTATTCTTTAACTAGAAAAAAAAGCATTTTTAACAAAATAGCTGAATTTTCAATACAAAAAGACGAATTTTGTACAAAACAGTTGAGTTTTTAAACCCGAAATATGAATCTTTAACACAAAATAAATGTAACAAAATTTCTGCATTTGTAAGACATAAAAGACGTGTTTTCAAGAAAATGAATAAACTTTCAACTAAACAAAAATTTCACACCAAAATGGAATAGTTAAGTATTCAGTTGAAAAAAATAAATTTTCAAAAAAAAAAACAACGAATTTTCAAAATACTAATTATTTTAATTTTCAACCAAAGAAATGAATTTTCAACCAAAAAGATGAAGTTTCAACTAATGAGGTTACTTTTTTAACCGAAAAAGACGAATTTTCAACCAAATATCGGAATTTTTAACTAAAAAAGGTAAAATTTCAACGAAAATGGAATACTAAATTTTAAGTTAAAAAAATCAATAAAAAAGCACAAAATTTTAACAAAAAATTCAAATTTTGAACCAAATAAATAAATTTTCAACCAAAAAGGTTAATTTTCACTCAAATAAGATTAATTGACTAAAAAAAAAAAAGAATTTTGATCAAAATACATACATTTTTAACCAAATAATTGAACTTTTAATTTAAAAAATAGTCTTCCAACACAAACTAGAATATTGTTGATAAAAATAATTTTCAAATTTGTTTAAGAAAATAGTTGAATTTCTGCCAAAGAAAATGATTTTCAACCAAAAAGATAAATTTTCAACCACAAGGAAGAATTTTCTATCAAAAAAGATAAATTTTTAACTAAATATATGAATTTTTAACAAAATAGTTAAACTTTTAAGCAAAGAAATGAATTTTCAACTAAAATGATAAATCTCCAACCAAAAAAATTAATTTTTAAATAAATAGTTGAATTTTTAACAAAATACATGAATTTTCAACTGAATAAGATAAATATTTAACTAAGAATAAAATAGTAATATTTTCACTTATAAAAGTGTTAAAAAAAAAAAAAAGAATTTTAAACAAAATATACGTAGTTCTGTTTTCCACCATAGAAATGATTTTTTAACTAAGGAGATCAATTAGTCACTAAAAAGATTAGTATTCTATCATAAAAGACGAATTTCCAACAAAATACATGAATTTACAACGAAAAAAGATAAATTTTCAAGCAAAAATGGAATCGTTATATTTTTACCTAAAATAGTATTCGTAAACAAAAGAAAAATGTATATTCAACAAAATAGTTGAATTTTCCATCATAGAAATGAGTTTTCAACCAAAGAGCTGAATCAGTCACCATAAGAAGGCTCGTAAGAAGATAAAAAAAATGCAATCAAAATTTAAAAAAATTTAAAACAATTGTTCTTCAACTAGGAAAAAAAGATATTTTTAACAAAATAGCTGAATTTTCAATACAAAAAGACGAATTTTGTACAAAACAGTTGAGTTTTTAAACCCGAAATATGATTGATAAAGAAGAAGGTTATTATACTTTATAATGAAATAATATTATTATTAATTAATAATAATAATAATTAATTAAAATATTATATAAATTGAGGGGATATTTTGGGATATTTTGAGGCGGTATGAAAAAAAACGGAATATGAAAGTTTCTTCAGACTCTAATATATTAATATATTATTAAATTAATTATTATTATTGTTCAAAAATAAGAGATGTATTTACAAATTTAATTATTTCGTTAAATTTTTTCATTATTTTTTTTTCGTTGAATTCGCCTGGTAGAGAAGTCGCTTTTTTTTGTTATTAAAAGTTATTTTTTTAAACCAAAAATTAGACTTTTCCATTTTTGGATGAAAATTTATCTTTTTTTAAAAAAATTTCATCTTTCTTGATTGAAAATAAACTTTTTTGTTGAAAATTCTTCTTTTTTGGTTAAAATCAAGGGTTTTCTAAAACATTCTATTTTCTAGCTTAAAAGCCGGACAATGTTGTAGAAATTTCGTTTATTTAGATAGAAAACTAATCTTGTTTATTGAAAATTCATCTATTTCGTTGAGGATTCAGCTATTTCGTTCAGAATTAATTTTTGTTTTAATTCAGCTGATTGATAATTCGTTTTTAATGTTGTCAAAAATTAGTTTTTTGAAACTGAAAATCAAACTATTCCATTTTTCGTTGTAATTTTATCTGTTTTAGTTGAAAATTTAACTATTTGTTTGAAAATTCATGTATTTTGTTGAAAAGTCGTCTTTTGGTAGAAAATTAATCTTGTTGGTTGAAAATTCTACTATTTTTTTTAAGTTATCTTTTTCTGTCAAAAATTCAACTGTATTGTTGAAAATTCATCCATTTGGATAGAAAATTCACCTTTTATAGTAGAAAAGTCGTATCGTAAATTTAACACTCTTTTACAAAATTCACTCTTTTACAACTTTTACTACCCCGAAAGGGAAATGGCTTAGTGGTATAATGATAATAATTATTATTATTATACTTTCACTATATGTTGATCATGATAATTTTAAACTAGCTGTGAATTCGATCTCGAGTGTTTCCACTTTGTTTGTATTTATAATTATATGGTGCTCATTTCACAAGCACTTTGCTTCCCGTTAGCAAATGTATTTGATCCTCATAGAGAAAGCATCAGTTATTTTTCTTTCAACAATAGACAAACCAAAGCCTTCATTTTGAGTAATTTAAAAATAGAAATTTACCAAAAATACAAAATTACAAAATAATAGAAACATTTTTTTAAATACAAAGACAAATCAGACAAATCAAATTTTTTATTCGAAATGATAATTTTTCGAGCTGGAAAAGGGAAGGGAAAAGTTCTGTCGCACCCTATCCCTTTCCCAGTTTTATGATTTTTTTACATAAATTGTCAGAATTATTCTATTTGAAAATTTATGATCAAAAAATCTTTTCTATTCATGCGTCAACTTTGAATTATGTTGATGAAAAAAGTTTTTCTGATAGAAACAGATGATTCAAATATTATAAATAATGAAGTGTATTAATATTATAGATCAATCGATTTGCCTCGAATCAAGGAATCTTTTCTGTTCTTGCATCAACTTTGAATTATGAGAATGAGAAAATTTTTACTATAAAAAACGATTTAAAAAATATATAAATTACCATAATTTCCCTACACTTTGATAAAATGTATTAATATTATAGGTCAATCGATTCGTCTCGAATCAACACATCTTTTCTGTTCTTGCATCAACTTTGAATTATGTTAATGAAAAAAGTTTTACTATAAAAAACCGATTTTCAAAATATATAAATTACCATAACTTTCCTACGCTTTAATAAAATATATTAATATTGTAGGTCAATCGATTCGTCTCGAACCAAGGAATCTTTTATATTAACTTTGAATTATGTTAATGA
This sequence comes from Andricus curvator, assembly GCA_932195095.1. Classification (NCBI taxonomy): domain Eukaryota; kingdom Metazoa; phylum Arthropoda; class Insecta; order Hymenoptera; family Cynipidae; genus Andricus; species Andricus curvator. The sequence continues at coordinate 158,434 of CAKNYM010053347.1, read as the reverse complement.
AAAAAGTTTTACTATAAAAAACTGATTTTTAAAATATTATTGAGTGCTAAAAAAAAATGCAAGAAATATTTTTAGAAATCCTTCAGTCAGTTTCAAGATATTAGTGGGAAAATAAGCCCTCAAAATTTCATCAATTTATCTGCAACCTTTTTCAAGTTATCGTGTTCACAAAAAAATGTGACATCCACATATCCACAAATCCACACACTCACACACATCCGGACAATTGCTCAGAACATTGTATTAGACATTTCTAAATTGAGGAAGGTTCAATTAAATTAATTTTAAAATTTTGGAAAATTTCACCATTACAAAGCTTCCTCTATGAGGAAGCAATAATACTTATTTAATTTTGCTTTTTCATAGAGGAAGCTTTGTAATGGTAACGTTTTCCAAAAATTTTTAATTCATCTAATTGAACCTTCCTTAATTTAAAAATGTCTAATACAATGTTCTAAGCAATTTCCGGACATGTGTGTGTGTGCGTGTGTGTAAGTGTGTGTAAGTGTGTGTGGACGCAAGTGTGTGTGGAATGCAAGCCTGTGTGGATGTGTGGATGTCACACTTTTTTGTGAACACGATAACTTGAAAACAGTTGCAGATAAATTGATGAAATTTGAAGGGCTTATTTTCCCGACTAATATCTTGAAACTGACCGAAGGATTTCTAAAAATATTTGTTGCATTTTTTTTAGCACTCAATAATATTTGAAAAATCGGGTTTTTATAGTAAAACTTTTTTCATTGACATAATTCAAAGTTGATGCAAAAGTATAAAAGATTCCTTGGTTTGAGACGAATCGATTGACCTATACTATTAATATATTTTATTAAAGCCTAGGGAAGTTATGGTAATTTATATATTTTGAAAATCGGTTTTTTATAGTAAAACTTTTTTCATTAACATTATTCAAAGTTGATGCACAAATATAGAAAATTCATTGGTTCGAGACGAATTGATTGACCTATAATATTAATATATTTTATTAAAGCGTAGGGAAATTATGGTGATTTATATATTTTGAAACTCGGTTTTTTATAGTAAAACTTTTTTCGTTAACATAATTCAAAGTTGATGCACAAATATCAAAAATTGCTTGGTTCGAGACGAATCGATTGACCTATAATATTAATATATTTTATTAAAGCGTAGGGAAATTATGATGATTTATATATTTTGAAAATCGGTTTTTTATAGTAAAACTTTTTTCATTAACGTAATTCAAAGTTGATGCAAAAGTTTAAAAGATTCCTTGGTTCGAGACGAATCGATTGACCTATACTATTAATATATTTTATTAAAGCCTAGGGAAGTTATGGTAATTTATATATTTTAAAAATCGGTTTTTTATAGTAAAACTTTTTTCATTAACATAATTCAAAGTTGATGCACAAATATAGAAAATTCCTTGGTTCGAGACAAATCGATTGACCTATAATATTAATATATTTTATTAAAGCGTAGGAAAATTATGGTGATTTATATATTTTGAAAATCGGTTTTTTATAGTAAAACTTTTTTCATTAACGTAATTCAAAGTTGATGCAAAAACAGAAAAGATGTATTAATTCGAGACGAATCGATTGACCTATAATATCAATACATTTTATTGAAGAGTAAGAAAACCATGAGATAATGCATATTTGAAAATACGGTTTTTTATTGTAAAACTTTTTTCTTCAATATAATTCAAAGTTGATGCAATAATATAAGAGATTCCTTGGTTCGCGACGAATCGACTGACCTACAATATTGATATATTTTATTAAAGAGTAGGGAAGTTATGGTAATTTATATATTTTTAAAATCGATTTTTATGCTAAAAATTTTCTCATTCTCATAATTTAAAGTTGATGCAAGAATAGAAAAGTTGTTTTGATTCAAGACGAATCGATTGTCCTAAAATGTCGAAACATTTTATTGAAGAGTAAGAAAGCTATGGTAATGCATATTTGAAAATACGGTTTTTTATTGTAAAACTTTTTTCTTCAATATAATTCAAAGTTGATGCAAGAATATAAAAGATTCCTTGGTTCGAGGCGAATCGATTGACCTACAATATTATTACATTTTATTAAAGAGTAGGGAAGTTATGGTAATTTATATATTTTTAAAATCGATTTTTATACTAAAAATATTCTCATTGTCATAATTTAAAATTGATGCGAGAATAGAAAAGTTGTTTTGATTCAAGACGAATCGATTGTCCTAAAATGTCGAAACATTTTATTGAAGAGTAAGAAAGCTATGGTAATGCATATTTGAAAATACGGTTTTTTATTGTAAAACTTTTTTCTTCAATATAATTCAAAGTTGATGCAAGAATATAAAAGATTCCTTGGTTCGAGGCGAATCGATTGACCTATAATATTAATACACTTTATTGAAGAGTAAGGAAGTTATGCTCATTCATAATATTTGAAACATCTGTTCAAAACAGAAAAACTTTTTCGATCGACATAATTCAAAGTTGACGCATGAATAGAAAAGACTTTTTGATTAGAAATTTTTAAATAGAATAATTCTGACAATTTTTGTAAAGAAATCATAAAGCTGGGAAAGGGATAGGGTGCGACAGAACTGTTCCCTTGAGCACCATATAATTATAAATACAAACAAAGTGGAAACACTCGAGATCGAATTCACGGCTAGTTATTATTGATTATTTATTAATTAATTTTATAAATATTCTATCATGAAAGACGAACTTTCCACAAAATACATGAATTTTCAAGCAAATAGTTGAATTTTCAACTAAAGAGAAGAAATTTGATGAATAAATCTTGGCAAACTTGTTGTTGAGAGACCAAGCAAGAAAAGTTGGAGCATGTTTGTTGGGACTGTACCGAAGTTCGTTGGTCCGCCAAAGTAAGAAGGTACGCGTCAGGTACTCTCGTGGCGGTCGTGCTAGGTCAGTACCTTGGTAAAGTATTTGAGACGAGCGACCAACCACCGCACCGCACCGGTTGGCTCTTGGCTGTTGGCAAGTCCAGTGCGGTATAGTCGGCCCTGGGACAAAGAGCGGCCGCCGGCCCAAAAGGAGAAATAAATAACTACAAAAATTGCAAAGAGAGAAGAAGAGACAAAAAAGTAGGAATATATTGCGATGGTTGGGTAGTATGGACTATGGAGGAACCGAGGAATAAAAGAGCCACGTCCCTCCTTAAGTGTGTGGTGCAAGGACGCCCAAAATCAAGGACGTCTTGTAGCCATTTCCCATTGGACGATGCACCACACGAATTCAAGGTGCATCCGTCCAAAAGGTTATCGCGAGTCAAGACAGGTTTTTATTAATCCAAAGACCTGCCTTACTCTTTGTACAATAACCTTCCTCATGTTCTCCAAATTCAGAAGGGCAGAAGGAAGGCTTTTTGTTGTGGGATATTTTGAGGCGGTATGAAAAAAAAAATTAAGGGAATATGAAACTTTCTTTAGACTCTAAAGATAAAGTACTAATGAGTCATTCATAATGAAGTATTAATCTTCGTGGATGAAAATTTATCTTTTTTGTTGAAAATTCATCTATTTTGAAGAAAATTAATCTTTTTTAACCAAAAATTAATCTGATTGATTGAAAATAATTTTTTTGCTTGAGATTTCATTCATTTGGTTGAAAATGAACCGTTTTTTGTTGAAAATTCATTTCTTTGATCAAAATATAAACTGAATATTCAACTATTCCATTTTTGGTTTGAAATTCATCTTTTTTTGTTGTTAAAAATTCAGCTATTTGATGAGAAATGCATGCATTTTGATAAAAATTCATCTTTATTGACAAAAAATTAATCTAATTGATTGAAAATTAATTTTTTTGGTTGAAATTTTATTCATTGGGTTGCAAATGAACCTTTTTTGATGAAAATTCATTGCTTTGATAAAACTTTCAACTGAGAATTCAGCTATTCCATTTTTTGTTTGAAATTAATCTTTTTTCGTGTTAAAAAATCAGCTATTTGGTTAAAAATTCATGTATTTTTATAAAAAGTCATCTTTATTCACAAAAAATTAATATAATTGATTGAAAATTAATTTTTTTGTTGAGATTTCATTCATTTAATTTAATTGAAAATGAACCTTTTTTGATGAAAATTCATTGCTTTGATAAAACTTTCAACTGAAAATTCAGCTATTCCATTTTTTGTTGAAAAATAATCTTTTTTTTTTGTTAAAAATTCAACTATTTGGTTGTAAATTCATGTATTTTGATAACAATTCATCTTTTTCAACAAAAAATTATTCTACTTGATTGAAAATTATTTTTTTTTTTGGTAAATTTCAACCAATTTGGTTGAAAATTAAAATTTGTTTTTGAAAATTCATTTCTTAGATGAAAATTTTAACTGAATATTCAACTATTCCATTTTTTGTTTGAAATTCATCTTCTTTTTGTTTTTACAAATTCAGCTATTTTGTTAGAAATTCATGCATTTTGATAAAAATTCATCTTTATTGACAAGAAATTAATCTAATTGATTGGAAAATAATCGTTTTGGTTGAAATTTCATCCTTTTGGTTGAAAATGAACCTTTTTCGATGAAAATTCATTGCTTTGATAAAACGTTCAACTGCAAATTTAGCTATTCCATTTTTTGTTGATAAATTATCTTTTTTTGTTAAAAATTCAACTATTTGGTTTTGAATTCATGTATTTTGATAAAAATTCATCTTTTTCAACAAAAAATTAATCTAATTGATTGGAAATTAATTTTTTTTTTTGTAAATTTTAACCAATTGGGTTGAAAATTAAACTTTCTTGTTGAAAATTAATTTCTTTGATAAAAATATTAACTGAATATTCAACCATTCCATTTTTTGTTTGAAATTCATCTACTTTTTTTTATTTAGCTATTTTGTTAAAAATTCATGTATTTTTATAAAAAGTCATCTTTATTCACAAAAAATTAATCTAATTGATTGAAAATTAATTTTTTTGATTGAAATTTCATTCATTTGGTTGAAAATGAACCTTTTTTTATGAAAATTCATTGCTTTGATAAAACTTTCAACTGAAAATTCAGCTATTTCATTTGTTGAAAAATTATCTTTTTTTGTTAAAACTATTTGGTTGTAAATTCATCTATTTTGATAATAATTCATCTTTTTCAACAAAAAATTAATCTAATTGATTGAAAATTAATTTTTTTTTGGTAAATTTCAACCAATTGGGTTGAAAATTAATCTTTTTTGTTAAAAATTCATTTCTTTGATAAAAATTTAAACTGAATATTCAACTATTCCATTTTTTGTTTAAAATTAATCTTTTTTTATTTTTTAAAAATTCGGCTATTTAGTTGAAAATTCATGTATTTTGATAAAAATTCATCTTTATTGAAAAAAATTAATCTAATTGATTGAAAATTAATTTTTTTGGTTGAAATTTCATTCATTTGGTTGAAAATGAACCTTTTTTGATGAAAATTCATTGCTTTGATAAAACTTTCAACTGAGAATTCAGCCATTCCATTTTTTGTTGAGAAATTATCTTTTTTTGTTGAAAATTCAACTATTTGGTTGTAAATTCATGTATTTTGATGAAAATTCAACTTTTTCAATAAAAAATTAATCTAATTGATTGAAAATTAATTTTTTTGGTGAATTTTAACCAATTGGGTTGGAAATGAAACTTTTTTGTTGAAAATTAAATTTTTTTGTTGAAAATTCATTTCGCTGATAAAAATGTTAACTGTTTTGGTTGAAAATTCATTCATTTGGTTAATAATTAACCTTTTTTGTTAAAAATTTTGACTGAAAACTTAACTATTGCATTTTTTTCCAAATTGATCATTATTTTTTGACAGAAAATTAATTTAATTTATTAAAAATTAATCTTTTGTTTGAAATTTCATTTCTTTGTTTGCAAATTCAATTTTTTTGTTTAAAATTTGTTTCTTTTTATTGAAAATTATTTTTTTAACTAAAAATTTAACTATGGCATTTTTCTTCAAAATTTATCTTTTTTTAGTGGTAAATTCCACTATTTGGTTAAAAATCCGTCATTTTTAGTAGAACTCAAATCTTCTTGGTTGAAAATTCAACTATTTGATTGAAAATACATCTTTTTGGTGAAAAAAGTAATCTCATTGGCTAAAACTTCATGTTTTTCGTTGAAAATTCATTTCTTTCGTTGAAAATTTAACTACTTTGTTGGCAATACGTCTTTTTTGTCAAAAACAAAATTTTGTATTGAATTTTTAACTATTTGATGTTTGGTTGAAAGTTTGTCTTCTTTAGTTGAAAATTCCACTATTTATTTGCAAATTCATGTATTTTGTTGAAAATTCGACTTTTATGACAGAATATTAATCTTCTTGGTGACTAATCAATTTCTTTAGTTGAGAATTCATTTATGTGGTGGAAAACTGAAAAATTTTGTTCAAAGTTCTTTTTTTTCTTTAAAAATACTTTTTTTAATGAAAATATCACTGTTCCATTTTTAGTTATAATTTAATCTTTTTTAATTGAAAATTCATGCATTTTATTGAAAATCTTAATATTTGGTTAAAAATTAATTTCTTCTGGTTGAAGGTTTATCATTTTAGTTGAAAATTAATTTCTTTGTTTAACTATTTGCTTGAAAATTCATGTATTTAGTTAAAATCATCTTTTTTATAGAGAAATATTCTATGTGTTCGAAAATTATTTTCTTTGGTAACAAATTGACCTATTTTGTTGAAAATTTGTTTAAAAATTATTTTTATTAACTCTATTCCACTTTTTTGTTGAAAATCCATCTTCTTTTATTAAAAATTTAACTATTTGGTTGAAAATTAATCCTTTTTATTAAAAATTAATCTTTTTGATTGAAAATTCATTAATTTGGTTGAAAATTAAAGTTTTTGTCTAAATTCTTTTCATTTTATTGAAAATTATATTTTTAACTGAAAATGTAACTATTGCATTTTTGTTTAAAATGTATCATTTTTAGATGTAAATTCCACTATTTGATTCAAAATCCGTCATTTTTGGTAGAACTTTAATCTTCTTGGTTGAAAACTCAAGTATTGGTTGAAAATTCGTCTTTTTGGTGAAAAAAAAGTAATCTCATTAGTTGAAACATCATTCGAATACGTCGAATTTCGAAGATTCGCCTTGACCTTTGGATCAATTTTTTTACTAGAACCCGTGTAGAAATTTGGTCATGGCCCAAACAGGGCCCAGGCTTGGCAAAACTAGGCCCTGGCCTGGCGATCTAGCCTGGGCCAAGCTTGAATGAAACGCCAAATCTGGCCAGGGCCAGGTTATATTGCCAGGCTCGATCGCCCAGCTTGGCCCAGGCTTGGCCCAGGCTTGGCCCTAGTTTATTATCGATTCGCAGCTTCCTCATCATCTGCGTCATCATCATCTATATACAATAATTCAATTTACGTCCGCCATGCTTGTTTTGTAAATTAAAGTTTTAAACATCATTACATACATCAACAATATATTTACACTCGATAATTCGATGAAAAAGTTTTCTCAATTTGAGGTTAGAAGTGACATGTAATCTTGATGTGAAAATATTATTTATAATTAATATAAGTACTTACTTGCACTTTCACCGCGTAAATATTGGATACTGCCGAGTGCTCGATGCCTCCGGACTCTCAGAGTGCTTTTTATTTCAGGCATTTTTATCGCAATTTAATTTCAATGATGATTTGTATTTTGTTCATCGACCATCATCATCATCACCATCACCACTATTTTCACTCACACAAAATTTATAAGTTCAGTTTGGATCAAATTCTGACTCGAATTACCTATCAAGATACTTTAAGAATGTTAATTTATACCAAATTAGCCACTTTGTAAAGATTCACACTCGAAACTCCAAAGTAATAACTAAACAAAGAGAATAGTACTACGCCATCTGTCGTCAATTTTTGGAACTTTGACACTAGCTGGGCCCAAGCTCGAGCCATTGCAAAGTTCGAGCTAGATCCAGGCTAGGGGCGCCCAGCCTGGCCCAAGTCTGGAACATGGAACAAACTTGGCGATTTCTGCTCGGGAAGAAAGAAGTAATTTTCATTTTTTAAATTGTTATAATCTAACGAAATGAAGCCGGTTTGACGAAAAGTTAGATTTTTTCTTTTTCGAAATGTCCAATGTTCCAAGCTTCCCGGGTAAAAATATTTGGTCTTGATTTTGTCTTGAATGTCTTGAATATGTCTTCAAGACCATGATGTATGAAATACAGTTGAAGTTTCGATCCAAAGAGATGAGTTTTTAACAAAATAGTTGAAGTTACAACTATTAGTTAAGGATTAAACTATTTGTTTGAAAATTGGTCTTTTTTGATTGAATTCAAATGGTTGAAAATTCCTTTTTGTTCATGAAAATTAATTTTTCAAACTGAAAAATTTACGATTTCATTTTTGGTTTAAAAAATATCTTTCTCAGATGAAAATTCAACTATTTGATTTACTACTTATCTTTTTTGATTGCAAATTCATTAATTTGTTGTTTGATAGTCTTTTGGTATAAAATTAATCTTTTATCTTTGAAAAGTCACCTTTCTTGGTTGAAAATGAACTTTTTTGTGCAAACTCAACTGTCTTTGAAAAACTTTGTCTGTTGGGCTAGGCTAGAAAATTTAACTATTTGGTCAAAAGCTCAACTATTTTTTTGAAAATTTTTCTCTCTTGTTTATAAGTTTAACTATTTTGTTGTTGATACAATTGTATGGTTAAAAATTATTGTTTAGTTTTTTTAAATTCGTCTTTTTGGGTTGAAAATTTATATCTTTTGGTATAAAATCTTTTCTGATTGAAAAATTCAACTATTTCGCATTTCGTTGAAATTACAATATATTTTTACTTGAAAGCTTAGGAATTTAAATTGTTTCATATTGAATTTAATATGGTATATTCACATTAATTTTAATAGAAAGAGTTTATTCCCCTATTTTCGCGAAAAATCACGCGGGGGGTTAAAAAATCCTGAAATTGTTAAAGTAGTTTATGGACGGCCACTAATTATGGATCAAAATTCACGAATTTTTCATATCGCGGCTTCGATAAAAATCAAAAAATATACTAAATTTTTGGTGTACCATATATAACTGTTCCTTAGGAGTCTTCTGAATATCCGGTGAAGTAATTGTGAATGAAAATTTTTGTTTGTAATTACAAGTATGTAACAGTTTTTTTTCGGATCCGGATCATATTGAAATTTTTGTTTGGACATTACAGAGTATAATAATAAAAATAATTCGACTTTCAAACTTTTTTAAAGAAAACCTTGGTATGTATAGAAAAAATCAATTGTTGCAGGTTATAGAAAGGAAAATGTTTTGAACATTTTTTTTTAATAGTTATAAAAGTTAACGTCAAACTCATTCAGTTTTCTACAAATGTCATTAATTTGGCTAAGTCATCATTTTCCTGTTTTTCACTTCCTGAAAGAAAAATATCAATATATTATTAAAAAAAAAGGAAATTTGAACCGAAAAAATCCGACTATTTATATTAATCCGTAGGAAACCGAATATTTATGGAACGAAATTTTTATAAAATGTGTTTTTTTGAGGACCTATTTGTAAAGTTTTGAAAAGTCCACTACAGTCGCAAAAAAATTAAAACCCATTTGATCCATGGTTACCAGAGTCGACGGTAACTAAAAATGTTGAAAGCCGGAATCGAAACAATCAACAATGGTAGTAGCCTTCCCGGGGTGGTCACTAGGGATTAGGGAAAGATTGGGGGCGTGTGATGGACTATAAAAATAGGGGTAAAATGCAAGGGTAGGAAGGCTGAGGAAAATCTGGAGAGGGTAAAGTTTGCTTTTTTCCGAGAGGATGAGCTGCATTGGGTGGAGCAACCCACGCCCACGCACTGCGAGGAATAGGCCTACCCCAACGTAACGTATAGCCGAGGCTCTGCGTAAAGCCGCTGCACCCGTACTCACCCCCAATCCAGAGCAGGCAGGGGCGTGTACGTACCCCGGAACGCATTTCATTCTGGGAGACCAGCGTGTGTCATCGAGGGTCAAAAACCTAGAATTTATATCTACAACTTCAACTGCATTTAAGGGTAGATTTTAACAATAAAAAGAAAGGAATTTTCAATCAAGATCTTTTATAATGAGATAACTTTTTAACAAAATAGTTTAATTTCGAAAAAAAATTTTCAATAATTTAGGAAAAGTTATAACCGAATAGTTGAATTTTTAACCTACAGAGATGTTATTTTCTACCAAATAGGGTAATTTCTAACTAAGAAAGATAAATTTTTAACCAAAAATGAAATAATTATATTTTAACTTTAAAAAATTAGTTTTTACTAAAATAAAAACGAATTTTCAATAAAATACTTCAGTTCTCAACCAAGGAGATGAAGTTTAACTAAAGTGATGAAATTTTGAACAAAATTTTCAATAAAATAGGAGAAGTTATAACCCAGTAGTTGAATTTTCAACCTATACAGAGATGTTATTTTCTACCAAAAAGGGTAATTCTTAACTAAGAAAGATAAATTCTCAACCAAATAGTTAAATTTTTTACTAAAAAAGATAAATTTTTAACCAAAACTGAAATAATTATATTTTAATTTAAACAAATTAGTTTTTACTAAAATAAAAACGAATTTTCAATAAAATAGTTCAGTTTCAAACCAAGGAGATGAAGTTCAACTAAAGTGATGCTTCTTGAACCAAAAAATAAATTTTTAACAATGTAGTTCGACTTTCAACCAAGAAGATTAATTTCCAATCAATAATTTACATCTACAACTTCAACTGCGTTTAAGGGTTCATTTTAACAATAAAAACAAGGAATTTTCAATGAAGATCTTTTATGATGAGATAACTTTTTAACAAAATAGTTTAATTTTGAACAAAATTTGCAATAAAATAGGAGAAGTGATAACCCAGTAGTTGAATTTTCAACCTACAGAGGTGTTATTTTCTACCAAATAGGGTAATTCTTAACTGAGAAAGTTAAATTTTCAACCAAATAGTTAAATTTTCAACTATAAAAGATAAATTTTTAACCAAAAATGAAATAATTATATTTTAATTCTAAAAAATTAGTTTTTAATAAAATAAAAACGAATTTTCAATAATATAGTTCAGTTTTCAACCAAGGAGATGAAGTTTAACTAAAGTGATGCTTCTTTAACCAAAAAATAAATTTTTGACAATGTAGTTCGACTTTCAACCAAGAAGCTTAATTTCCAATCAATAATTTACATCTACAACTTCAACTGCGTTTAAGGGTAGATTTTAAAAATAAAAACAAGGAATTTTCAATAAAGATCTTTTATGAGATGACTTTTCAACAAAATAGTTTAATTTTGAACAAAATTTTCAATAAAATAGGAGAAGTTATAACCAAGTAGTTGAATTTTCAACCTACAGAGATGTTATTTTCTACCAAACAGGGTAATTGTTAACTAAGAAAGATAAATTTTCAACCAAATAGTTAAATTTTCAACTAGAAAAGATAAAATTTTTAACCAAAAATGAAATAATTATATTTTAATTTAAAAAAATTAGTTTTTACTAAAGTAAAAACGAATGTTCAATAAAATAGTTCAGTTTTCAACCAAGGAGATGAAGTTCAACTAAAGTGATGCTTCTTTAACCAAAAAATAAATTTTTAACAATGTAGTTCGACTTTCAACCAAGAAGATTAATTTCGAACTAAAAAAGACACATTTTCATTAAAATATATTAATTATCAGCCAAATAATTGATTTTAACTATAAAAGAATGATCTATAATAAAAAATGTAATAGTTAAATTTTCTTGTTAAAGAAAACAATTTTCAGTAAAAAAAAACGTATTTTGAACAACAACAAAAAACGAATTTTCAACCAAAAAGATGAATTTTCAAGCAAGAAGATTAATTTTCTGCGAAAAAAGACCAATTTTTAACAAAATACATGAATATTCAGCTAAAAAAGATCAATTTTCAACTGAAAAATGAATAGTTGAAATTTCATTGAAAAAAGTTAATTTTCCACTTAAAAAAAGAATTTTCGACAATATACTTAAATTTTTTAAAGCAGATTAATATTTCACCAAAAAGTTGAATTTTCTACCAAAAAAATGAATTTTCAACCAAGAAAATTAATTTTCCACCAAATAAAAAAAGATACATTTTTAAGAAAATACATTATTTGTCAAACCAATAGTTTATTTTTATCTGCAAAAGAATTATTTACAAACAAGAATAAAATAGTTATATTTTCAGTTAAAGACAAGCATTTTCAACAACAAAAAAACGAAATTTCTACCAAAAAGATGAATTTTCAAGCAAAAATAATATCCTACCAAAAAATACCAATTATTAATCGAATACATGAATTGTCAAATAGTTTATTTTTAACTATATAAGAATGATTAATAATCAAAAATTGTATGGTTGAATTTTCAGTAAAAGAAAATAATTTTAAAACAAAAAAACAAAAATATTTAACGATAAAGATGAATTTTTAAGCAAGAAGATTAATTTGCTGCCAAAAAGACAAATTCTTAACAAAATACATGAATTTTCAAATAAAAAAGATAAATTTTCAACAGAAAAATAAGTAGTTAAAATTTCATTAAAAATGGTAATTTCCAACAATAAAGAAAGAATTTTCGAATATATAGTTACATTTTCTACAAAGTAGATTAATATTTTACCAAAAAGTTGAATTTTCAACTAAAAACATGAATTTTCTAACGAAAAAGACAAATTTTCAACAACATACATTTTTTTTCAATAAAATATATTATTTGTCAAGCAAATAGTTTATTTTTATCTATAAAAGAATTACTTACAAAAAAATGCAATAGTTATATTTTAGGTTCAAGAAAATAATTTTCAAAAAAAAAAACGAATTTTCTACCAAAAAGATGATTTTTCAAGCAAAAAAATTAATTTCCTACCAAAAAAGACCAATTTTCAATAGAATACAATAATTGTCAACCAAATAGTTGATTTTTAACAATAAAAGTATTATTTATATTTAGCGAAGTAGTTCAACTTTTAACAAAGTAGTTGAATTTTTAACCAGGAAAAATAAATTTTTAACCAAATAGTTAAATTTTCTACCAAAAAGATGAAATTTTCAACCAACAAGATTAATACTCTACCCAAAAAATACGAATTTTCAACAAAATACAATAATTTAAAAAAACTGTTGAAATTTGAAGACAAAAGGTAAACTATCTACAAAACAATTGAAATTTCAACCGAAAAATGATATTTTTCAACAACAAACTTAATTTTCTACAAAATAGTCAAATTTTTATACAAATAGTATAATTTTCAACCAAGAAGTTGAATCTTCAAGGCAAGAAAACAAATTTTCTGAAAAACAGTTCAATTTCTCAAACAGAAAATATAAATTTTCAGTTAAAAAATAATGAAACCAATTTTAAAACAATTAATTGATTTTTCAAACAAAAAAGATGAATTCGCAAAAAAACATGTAATAGATGATATTTCAAACAATGAAAATGTTTTATTTTAAATAAAAAACAGTTGCATTCAAGAAAAAAAACGAAGTTTTAAACAATAGTTGAATCATCAACAAAAAAAGATTAATTTTCAACCAAACACTTTCCATTTTTAACCAAAAAGGATTAATTTTCAACCATGAGGATTAATTTTTTTTACCAAAAAAGACGAATTTTAAACAAAATATATAAAATAATGAATAATTAATAATAATAATGAATAATGATATAAAAATGACTAATTAAATTATTTACATTGATGTTATGTTGAGGGAAAATAACTGATTGCATAGCTAGAAATCAGTTAACATTAAAAATAAATCTGAATTTGAATAGAGACAAATATAGGAAAATTTGAAATTTGAACACACTCCTTATTTTTAAATTTTGTATCAAATTCCCTATTCATCCTAGAAGGCTAAATTTTTTAAATTTTTCATGAAAGTAATTATGCAGAAGGTAGAAAAATTTGCAAAATATATCCCATAGTGAATTTGAGGCACACATGGGAATATTTTTAATTTTCACTCAACCCCTATCTCTAATTTTTTCTGAAACATGCTCTGTTCTTTCCAGGAGGCTGAAAAATATGAATTTCGAATTTGAAATCGATTCAAACTTTAATTACTCAATTTTAAAATTCTCGAAAATTAAATAATTTGAATTTTATAAAAGGCAAGTTTATAAAAACAAAAATCAATTTTAATCCTTCATCCCCGAATGTTCAAGATTTTTAAAAAATCACTCAAATTTATAAATTAATTTCAAATTTTTAATCGCTGAAATTCATTATACCTATGTTTTGTTAATGGTAAGAAATAAATTGACAACGGCACATTATATAGAACTATAGGATTACAAAATAATTAATTTATGCAATTATAAAATGGAATAATTAATTCTTATCTAAAGTAATTAATTTATCCGCTGACCATTTCTTCCTCCAGTGTAAAGAGTTAGAAATATATATGTATATGCTCTGGATAATCTCGGCTATCTAATTTATTATTCTTTCATCAGATACCACGAGTGCTTTCACAGCAGGGTAGAATCGACACCAAAAGCAAAACTCTGTTGTTGCAATCAAGATTTACTTAATGAAAAATGAACGAAAATCGTTTCTGTTAAATTATTCACGTCAAAAGTTTATTGTCAATGATGTTCTAAAAAATTAATGAAAAATCTTGAGGACATGCCGTTTAAAGGATTTATGTCTTATTTAATTGCCACTGAAGATTATCAGGTGAATTAATATTCAAATCAATTTTTTACAATTATCTATAGTTTTGTATAGTTTTTAAATATACTATTCCCGTTATATTATATATTTTTAAATATAATATTCTTGCAGGCGTTGAAAATGGACATCGAATGTAAGCTTACTGGTTTTTAGTTCAACTAAATTTTTAAATAACTGAATCTTTGAAATATATAAAAAGTTGGGAATTAGTGCTTCAGAATAATTTCTGCAAGATTAAAAAATGGATATTGCTATTTTCTGTTGGATTGGGTCAGAAAAGTGTTTGTTACATATTTTTCCTATGGTTAATAAAATCATTTGTACGAATAGAAGACATTTGTTAAATAAATATATTTAAACTTTAACATTTGCAATTTCAATTTTGTTGAAAACTATTAAACTTGAATTGAATTTATGTGAGAATATTATCATTAATAATAATTCATTCATGAATATTTGCTTGATTGATTTGAATCAATCTTAAATTGTAATCCGATTGATCGCTCGGTTAACCGAACTAGCAATCCAAAGTGATCCGAATCATGCAAGTAATCCAGTGTCATCCTAGGTAATTCATTTGTAATCCTAGATAATTTATATGTGATCCACTTGTAACCCTAGGTAATCCCCCTGCAATGTACTTGTAATCCCGAAGAACCCAGCTGCAATACATTTGTAATCCCAGGTAATCTAATTGTAATCTAGAGTAATCCACTTGTAATCCACTTTTAATCCAGCGTAATGCACTTGCAATCCTAGACAATGAACTTGTTATCCTAGGCAATATATTTGTAATCCTGGTAATCCAATTAATCAACTGTATTACTAGGTAATATACTTGTAGCCCTAGGTAATACAGCTGTAACTTTAAG